>CM073770.1:35521003-35567863 GCA_037158775.1 Hetaerina titia
AGGCTATTTCTTTGTACCCGTTTCCGTGACCTGGAACGACAGTGGGAGTCCAAACGGCGCGAAATTCTCCTTCCTCTCACAGCTGGCTGGTGCGACGGATTTGCCTCCGGGCCCACTGAAGCCATTCAGCGGTACCCGCCCATGCTGTATACTCCCTGAATTGCGAAAATCCAGATACTCTGTTGCATAAGTAGGAAAATGTGTTCAGGGGGAAAAATTTGATTGAGCAGGAGTGAGAATGGGATCTGGCGTGGTGTTCGAACTGAGTGAGAAGCCCGAATTAGAATGTTGTGAAATAATAGCGACGTTTTACTTAAATAAGAGGATACACTATTATTCATTTCAGATAAGTCCTCTTAATCACTCTGGAGATAAGATAATTAGGTATAATTTTTTTATTACAAATTATGTCTACCGATTAGTAGAAGTTGTTTACCAACTACCGGTAGCTTTTTCACTATCCACTTACTGTCTCACTTACTATCGTGAAATTCTAATGAACATTCGTAACATCTTAACTCCTTCTTTAAAGTCCTTCATGCTTTATAGTATATCCTATGTTGTGTGGAATCCCATAAATTGTTCGTATATCCTCACGCTACCACTACATGTCATTCAAAATGTATTTTCTTCGCCCTTTACCGCTTACACTTCTCCTTCTTTCTGTCACAGCTTTCATCAATACCACCTATCGATAAATAATTCCTTTACATTATATCTGCTTTAAATACTCCTTTACAATTTCCGCTGTATCTAATTTTCCTTTTTGCTTGCCTTATTTACGCCACCTAGCTCCATATGAGTGTTCTCAAAAATCTTTACTTTATGCCAATCTCTTTTCCCAATTATCAGACTTCCGAACAAAAATGTTCCTGCTTCAAATCGCTCATTGTTAACATTACTTACTATGTTTTCCGGGGATGGAATGGTAGTTTAAATAATTAAATAATTTCCTCCTTTATTAGCCAAATAAAACTCTAACTTGGCATAAATTTCCTGCGTGTGATAGGTTTGCCAATTCGCGAGGTGGAGAGAGCTAAGTAGGTTCCCATGTACCAAGGGCTGCTGCAAACTTCTAACGAAAGGTCGGAGATTGGGAGTGTCTCGCTCAAGGATATCTGGAAGAGTCAACGTCTCTCGAAATTTCCCAACTACCAAGACCTCCTCGTGCTTCCTTGCAGCCTAATCAGGCTTCGTCTACACGATTGTACGGAGCCAATTCCTCACTGTCAGGCAAAACTACCAGCTATTCTCTCTCCAAAGACGGTCGGCAAAGATGGAGGATTGAGACATGTACCTAATAGGTAGTTTGAAGTGCGAAGGCAATTGAGTTAGTGTTGCTACTCGCATAATCCGTTTGGTACTCTATACGTGTGTGTATGTCTAAATATTATATTTATTCATTCACATGGAAATAGATATAAGGAAAAGGGATAGGAAACATATAAAGGAAATATTTTTTCGCTTGTGATCTGATTGATTCCGCCTTTCCCACTTCTCCTGCGTTCGTCCTTTCTTCTGTTTCTATCCCTTTTCCTTATATCTAGTTCCATGCGAATGAATATTTGTTCACCGTATGACGGGATTTCGTGTTTGAATGTATGTATATATGTATAATTACACATATACATATAATTATATATGAACATATAATTATATATGTATACATATATAAACACTAGGAATAGTTTTTAACATAATATATGAAACACTACTTGGTGATTAATAACACCAATTAGTCATATGATATACAAGCATTTATGGAAGCGGACGGAAGCTGAGAGTTGAACAAATAGCTCTTCCATGTTACTTCCCTTGGCTCTATTTCCTGAGATGACAGGAATTCCGAAAAGTGCTCCCATTCTGAATGATTATCAAATACAGGTATTTCCGACTGCATTACATGACACGGTGAATGTAATGCAAAACTGTGGTGATTTCGGAAAATCATTTTGGAGAGTAGATTAATCAAGGAGTTCTATTTCTTATGGACATCAGGTATTTACTGTATCATTCCAAACAAATCAAATATAAACCAACATACATGATCTAAAACACTACCCTATATTTACGTGTCCTTCCATTTTCATCGCCATCTGTTAAGAAGTAATAATGAAAACCCAACTGCCCTAGGCAAACTTAACAGTTCGCTCATCAACATAGTATCACCGTATTTATCCGGAGTAATCCTGTTTTTTGAACTAAAATTGTCCTAAAATATTCAATATCAGTTCCCTTAGGTAGAGTCTGAGGTTAAATCTAAATTGAAATTGGTAGTTCCAGTTACCTTAGGTTTGAAATAAGCTGGATGGACACGAGGGTATTAGGCAATGATGGAGAGAAACTAGCGTCGGCATCAACTTACTCTTCGCGACAGGCGACTCCGGCTAACCGTGAGTTTAGCATCCAATGCGGCGATCAACTGGCGCCTTACAGCGCTCAAAATGTTCTCCACGCAACACTCAATTAGGAACCGAAATCCCAGTGAATAAAAAATAGCAAATCAGTCTGGGAAATCTCCACGACGCTCCATTCTCCATGGATACGAATCCCACCCACGCCTTCTCGGGGAGACCCAAAAGCCAGAAAGCCAACCTCTTTCTGTAATTCGCGGAGGGCTCTTCCCCCCTTACCACCCGTCCTCCCGGGGAAGCGCTCCCTCACCCTCTGCGGCGTTTGCGTCGGGCAGGACAAGGAGACAAACGGCATGCGGCCATGGCGGGCTGGCTGTGGGGGAGGGGAGCGTTTACCCCCTTCCTCTCAAACCCGCCCCCCCGCTGCTGCTTTTATGTTGCAGACAGAGCAGTGGGCCGCGCTGTGCTGCGATGCGATTGGCCGCTCTCCCTTCCTTCCCGCTCTTCTTCCTCCTCCTCCTACTCTCCCAAGGATCCCCCCCTCCTTATCTTGCCTTGTCTCTTCCTCCCTCTCTCTGTCTCTCCGGAGACGAGGAGAGCGCGTGTGAGAGAGGTAGAGAGAGAATGGAGTGAGTCCCAGGGGCTGGTGCCGGCGTGGGATTGGTCCTTGCCTCGCCCTGGCTTCTCTTTTAACTTAACTTAAAAAGGACGTTTGCTCCGTCTCAGAATGATGACCAAAATGGCCTCCTCTCGACTCTGCCCAATGGGGATCTTCTTCCCCCGATGCTCACCGTCTCCTTTTGCTACTGCTCAGGGGCCGGCTTCGAAACGCCCCTCGGGTCCACTACCCCACCAGATGGGGTACTCTAGTCCGGTTCACACTCGCATGCAGAAGGCTGTGGAAAAATCCCAAACGCTTAATTTACTTTCTTACTCTATTTGGATTTCCAGTTGGTTTCACCCTACAACCACGAAATGAAGCAATTACGAGATTTCCCAAAATTTTGTAATTTTTCCATGTGGTTCATTAACGCTCACAAGAGATTCAGTCATTTTCTGGCAATTTTCCAGATAGATAAGTGCGAAAGAATGAACATACTCGAATGCAAATTAAAATGATTTCACACGAGTTGAATGAGGTGTTTCGAATCTCAATTACGGTGTTTAAACTACCTAATCCTATAAATCCCTAATCAGAACTTACAATTTAGCAGGATTCATTTAAACAAAGCGAGTTGTAATTTCAAATAAAATATTCCCTCCATGGATCGGCTGCGAAACAGTTCATTTAAACTATTGTTTGCTACCCATTTCTTTCCAGTGATGCATATAGTGTACATTCAGGATGAAATAAGTAAATAAAAGTTAACTTCAACGCATTCCTATAGTAGAGGGAAAGACATTCATACTTATTAGAAAATTGTCCATTATTCAATGTAATCATGAGTGAGATACCGATGGGTCATATAATTGGATATATCATGGGTAAAATTCTTGTCAGTGTAGAAAATCCTTGACAGTTAATTTATTGAGACTAACGATCCTCGTGACAATTTTATTTAGGTGTAGGTAAGTGTTTTCCCCCCATGGATGCAATGAGCGTCAATTTGTTAAAAGTCGGTATGCATGAATGAATTATTCTTAAAGTTTACTTTGATATTATATTCGTAACCAACTAATAAAATAAAGAAAAATATTGAGCGCAGTGATAGGAGCTAGATTTATAAAGTGAAATAACAATACATTTGGTAGATTCACTAGATTGTACTTGTCAAGAACTCGGGCGGGATATCAAAAGGTTGACAGACGGTTTAAATATACCACATAAGCATGAGCCAGACCTTATTTCTAAAAATTAGTGAATAAATTCAAAACTTTATTGTCCAAAGATAAGCGAACGAAAAAAAATGTTTACTTATTGTTCAGCAAAAACATGTCTACAGACAGCAATATTACCAATTTATTGCGGCAAATATAAAATAATTGAATACATACAATACGATACATACAAAAATCAACTAGAACAATGATAAAAAAAATATTTAAAAATGTTTAAGTGTGAAGAAAAAGGATCAATCCAATTAGAAAATGAATTTAGTTGGGAAGTGAGGTGGAAGCGAATGTGAGTGATAATCTAGAAACGAATCTAATACGGATATCAATATTCAAAGTAGGTCGAGAGGGCACTCTGAAATTGATCAGAGAAAACAGTTCCAAGACATCCACTTCGTGAAACCTATAGGTGAAATTAAAATCATTTTTAAGCCTACCAATGAGAAGAAAAGTGAAAGCAAGCTGCTATTAGAGGAGGCATATTATAAATATTGGGACACTTTTATGTATAAATAAACGCAATTGGACTCTTCAAAACTGTCAAACGAAAAGGTTTTTTTTATTCCGCGAATAATGGAGACAATAATTACCATAGATGCCTTTTTATATTGCAATATTAGATACCTACTGCTGCAACTTAAATGGGTAACAATTACAATGCTCGTCTCCCACAAGTAGAATGAAGTTACAACACCAAGACTTTCGTGCATGTAAAGCTGTTTGTCATAGTTACTTTCATCGCACAGATTATTTAGGTTCTCTGTTAATTTCACAACTTCCCTTAACACGTAACTTGTATCGTCCTTTTCGTTCACTTAAGTAATTTGGGACCACATTTTTCCATGTTAGTTCCAAGTAGACCAATCTAGAAGAACTACAGATTCAAAGGTGCTGAATATAAAACCGGCGAAGCCACCAAAAATTCAGCTGGAAAAATACAGAAGTAAATCGAATGATTTCATCTATTTATCTCCACAAATTACTTCGTTACAATACTTAATTTTGAGACATGGATCAATCTTTTCCACACAACCTAGCGGTTACTCAGAGGCTATCATGTAGATGTAGATGCTATGTCATCACCCCCAGTCACTCGTCCTGGAGGTGAGGTGACATAGAGGTGTGATATTGTTCGCTAGAGGGTGCCTTGGAAAGTCTTCACCCTTTTGCCTTCCGATCGATCTTTGTAGCTGGGGAAATATTCTCGAATTCTCGTTCTCTGACTTATCTCCAATGAATACTTGAGAAATGTGAAAAATAAATTAATTTGATACTCACCATGTTCATGTTCCACGTTTGTCTCCTCGATATTATGTTATAATGTTTGTAGTTTCCAAAGACTTCTTTACGTTTCCTCTTGCATAGTTACTTCTGTCAAGTGGTAAAATGGTGAACCATATATAGTACTTCTGGAAGCATTTCATCCAATATAAGTAATGTTAAACTGAATATCGGAGAGTTTGACAGGCTTTCCAATCATAACGTTAAGCAGCGCCAAATATTCCTCTCAGACTGTCAACTACGGAAACCAATTCGAAGCGCAGCATTTGGTCCCTGAGGAGAAAAGTGATTCATGGGTCATAAATTGAGTTATCGGATTCAATTTCTCTCGGCCCTTGACGCGCGTGCGTATTTCTATTTGCGTCGCACATGTCGCACGGGGTTCGGACCTAAGGGGGAGGGGCTCTGACGACCCCTTCCCCCCACTCCTCTCATTAGCGGGTGACTTTTCCTCGATTCGGGCGTCAAGTGGCCTTAACACCCAATCGCCTCGACCCCCACCATCGGACGAACCACGCACGCACGCACGCTCCACTCCCGCGCGAATGAACCCACCCACCCACTTAAACCGCCGCCGTCCAACCCAAAACAAGCTCCGCGACGCCGACCGGACGACCATTGAAAAGGGGTAACGAGTTTCTCGCCACGGGTTGCGATGCATCACCCGTCGTCTGGGGGTGGAAGGGCGCGGCGGGTGGTTCTGGAGGATAGGACGCCCTG
Organism: Hetaerina titia; assembly: GCA_037158775.1. Classification (NCBI taxonomy): domain Eukaryota; kingdom Metazoa; phylum Arthropoda; class Insecta; order Odonata; family Calopterygidae; genus Hetaerina; species Hetaerina titia. Next base: position 35,527,192 of record CM073770.1, read on the forward strand.
TGGGTCTCGTGTGTCAAGTTCACAGAGACGACCGATGTTCGACGGGGCGAGAGAGAGAGCCCTGGGCCTTGTCTAACTATTGATCGCCTTGCTCTTTCTCACCCTTTTAAATTTGTCTGTAAGTGAAATAACACCCTTCTGGTCAAATTCAAGGACCGTTAGTCCTTACTCTTGACGGATAACACCCACATCTGACGGCCACGTCAATATATCGCTGCGTTGAATCATATATTTAGGCATGGTCCTTCGTACGGGTGTGTTGTCATTGCGGCTAGAAATTCGTCAGCCACTTTCTTCATAGTTTCATCTCTCTTGGGTGAACTGACCATGGCTGAATGAATACATTAGTTTTGATAAAGGAAAGATACTTTATTTTTTTAAATAAGCACAAGGGATTCTTTTGACAGCAGTAATGTTCATATTTTTCTCCAAGATTGAATTATATAAAAAACGGTATTATAGAAGACTTTTCTCCTACAAAAGTGATTTTAGCAAACCCGTGAACATTTTCCAAGGAAATGGCGCAGAAAATATCCAGGAAAAGGGAATGATTTTACGATTTTTGTGCAAAAAGGTCGAGATTATCGTATGCTTTCAACGATAAATCCATCTTCCGTACTGATACAAGAATCTCGGTAATGAAAATTAAGTAGGTTAGTTAAACCAGGACTGGCACAATGCACACATTATGCATGCACGTAAAAAATTCTGATATTGATATCTCTGCAAGCTCTGGTTCCTACTGTTACTGAAATGATGGTCTTCACAAATTACATATTAATTTCAATTTTCCAATTCCGTTTCCACAATTAGGCTGTTTCACCATTTGCTCTCGCTTTGGGATTGTGTTTCGCAGAGATTATTTTAAAACAACACATGTTTTTACGATAATGGGTGCTTATGTTGCATATATTCCTTAAATTTTGGTTATTTACGATGTGGATGGATATGTTTCGTATCCAGAAATAGGTACTGTATTTTCCTTACAGGAAAAAATGACCCCGGATATTGAAGGCAAACAATACTTGGGATTGTTAAAGAACTGACTGATTACTCAGACATTATAATAGTTTAGGAGAAAATTAAAGCACACATCTCGCATGATGATATGAAGAATTTTATTACATTTTACTCTAACTCCGCAGAGAAGATGGCACAGAATTGTATTGTCTAAAGAGTTTATCCGTATAGTTGTTTAACTATCATGGCTTAGGTAGTAATGATAGTAAGACTCATCTCAGTAAGTGGAAACTAGAGAAGAAGGTGTATGACTCTAGTGATGTAATAAGAGCATAGAGCATTAAGCATAGTTAGTAGGTATGCCTTTGTTTCATACATTTATGGTAGGTAAGATATTTGGAGTTTAACGAAAACCTAATAAAAGTGATTAAGGATGCCAAAACTGTATGGGGAACTGTTCCATTATTCGTAAACCGTTCATCAGACATCAGAAACAAACGTTAGGGTGAGGCAATATTAGGCATATTGGTCGTGCAAATTTTCTACAATTAAGATTTCATTTTTAAAACGTGAATTGGAAAGAGAGTTTTGGAAGGCAATTGTACTAGAATTGATTGTGCCATGCAGGGAGTAGATTAAGGCAGAGTATCACATGGTAAAGAATAAGCTGGCTGGATTTATTAGGTGGGAAACAAACCAGTCTTATAACCTTAAGGTCGCAGGTTCAAGTTCTACCTCGGATATAGATGCTGTGCAAGGTGTGTTAGTTCGGCCATGGGAATCCTGATGATAATGAAAAGGCCATTGGGGTCCAAAGGAGCGCATAGACCACCGATCAGCACGAAAAAGGTTCTTCAATCAATCAAGAGTATTGATCATCATATTACATGAGTTATGTAACATGTAGGCTAATCAATGGATAAGGAAAGTAATAATTATATCAATAAATAAAACAATATAAAAATCAAGTTAGTGGGTTTTATATGCAGTCAGTGAAAGATCTCGTTACGAACAAAAAGGAAAAAATAGTAAGAGAAAGAATTGTCTTGAAGTTAACATAAGATGGCAATGATAACTGAGTAGTAAAAGAAAATTGTTATGTTTTAGAAGACAAGAACATGAAATCACCATATTTTTAATAAATGATGCAACTAATATAAAATGGCACTATGCTTAGAAAAGAGAAGTTGTTGGAAAATATTCGAATGTAGTAAAATATATGGATTTTGAGTAATGGGACATAGGAGGAAGAATGTCAGGAAAGGAAAATTTCAGGTTGAGGGAAAAGGATTACTGAATTTGCTCGACAATTCTTCTTGGACTCTCGATAGACACAATTATGCGAACAGATATGAGGATGTTAAAAGAGTTAAAGAGAAAATAGTGCTGTGCAAAATTGCCCATGATGTGTTTAATAACTCAAAGACTAGCCAAAAGGGGGAAAGATAGAGTCCAGGGTCTCAAAACCTACGGCAAAATTGTAAGTTTTCTACATTACACATGCTGTGTGGACTCATTTACCTCGCAGTTAAAACGATATGAAGTGCTATCTGAGGATGAATTTGTAGTTTTAAACATTGATTATTCCAGATACTCGACTTCCATATGACTTTAATTTTGAAATAATTTTTGCCGCTTTTACAAATGCTGTTACCCACAATCATGGTATATGACTCGAATATGTGATGATGTTAATTAAGGACTATAATAGGTGATTTATTGCTCAATACAAATAATAAAATTTTATCTTAGGTATCTAATGCTATCTAATCTAATCTACCCAATCAGGAACTTCTTGTGAGCGAAAATTACTGTTTGTTTTCCACTAGTTTTGTATTTCGTTGGGTGTTAAAAATTGAAATTCGTATTTATTTAAATTTTAAACTTTTTTGAGTATCTGAAGTAAAAATAAAGCATGGTTCAGAATATATAAACATTTCAAATACCAATAACTCTCTGTTAGAGTAAAAATATCACATACACCATTACATTATATATATATATATATATATATATATATATATATATATACACTTTTTTGGAAAACCCACAAACGTGTAATGTATTCACTGATAGTCATAACAAACACAGAAACCAAAACACAAAAGAGGAAAAACTCACTGGTTCTCGAATTTTCGGTGGTCCAACCACCTTTCTCAAGAGGAATTAGGAACAGAACTGAGTTCTGTTCCTAATTCCTCTTGAGAAAGGTGGTTGGACCACCGAAAATTCGAGAACCAGTGAGTTTTTCCTCTTTTGTGTTTTGGTTTCTGTGTTTGTTATGACTATCAGTGAATATATATATATATATATATATATATATATATATATATATATATATATATATATATATATATATATTACGTGTGGTATATTACGTACATACACCATTGTAGATTATGAAGTCCTAAATAACTCAAAAAATCAAATGAATAAACAACTTGGTTTACAAATTAAAATTCTTTTAAATTGTATAATTTCTGTATAATTTAAAGTACATTAATTAAGGAAAAGATGAGGGATATTCTTTCAATTCCTTCTTGAAATAAATGTTTCTTAAAGTTTACACGAACTATTTGTGGAAGGTTCAGCCAACTTATTTGAAGTGAAGTTTACTAATTAATGGTTATCTCTGAAAGAGTCCCCTGTGCACTTGAATTTTTTATCTTCCATTTTAACCTCTTCCCTAACACATGGCCGAATGCTTAGTTGAAGGATCCTTTTGATTTTAGATGGACTGACAGCCGCCTTGTACTCAAGTTGCCGCTCTTTCCCGACAGGGCTCGGACACCTCGATGCCGGTAAGGACTTCACGCCCGACGGTCTCGGTGGTTTCAACAAGAAGAAAAAGAAGAAGAGGCGGCACAGGTGAGCAACATACCTTCGCATTTGAGCGAAAGCCCCTTTGACCCACCTCCATGAATCACCCATCACCCTTCGAAATAAGCAGTGTGTCACTAGTCACAGTGCTAATTAATGTGCAGTGTTAATAATGCAGTGAAATATTTAAACTTTAAATAAATGTCGATAAATATTGAATCTAGTGAATATTTTTATAACAAGTTATTTTGAGAAAATGGTAAAACAAAATTGATGGATAAATATATGAATTTCATGAGCTTATTTTCCTGGTGAAGATGGTTAAACTCTTTGCTCGAAATTCTCTGACTCACCCAAACGTCAAATTTTCGTACCTCATTAAATGGTGGTTATCTGTAAGATATAGAAAATTGGTTTATACTTATTTGAGCATGTAGTGAAGTATAAGTAGTCGAACTAACTTAAAGTAATAAATGAAACAGAAGAGGGGAAAAATATTAATTTTAGCTTTGTAACGTGAGATCTAATCCGATGGAATGATTCCGTCTCAACGCTTTATCCGTTTAATAGTAAGGCTGGTATTTATTCATTTTTCCAGTGTAAAAGTTTTTTAGGAAATTGAATCTATTCCAGGAACTTATCAAAATGGCTACATGTGGATGTTCTGAGCATGACCAAATATCGCGATTGATTACTCTCGCAATGCAAGTGGAATGCACAAGAGACCATTTTAATTCATATCTTGACTAATCTCTTCGGATACCAAAAAAAAACATTATTTTATTTTAAGCGCACTGATAAAACTACCACGATGGAATGAAAATTGATGAGCACTGTGTTTATAGCCTTAGTGTTTTTCCATTATGCTTGGAAATTCCTCCGAGTAGGATTTTCTAGAATGATATTGCGAGGTGCTGCTTTCATGAACATTTTTTAGCTCCAGTTTTTTTCTCAAATTGAGGTAATATTGAAGATTTGCCAGGTCAGTCTTGTTTGCAAGAAGATTAACGGATTTCACTTTAGCAAAAAATATACAGGAACTGTGCTCTAGGAATCAGGAAAGGAGAATCAGTTGGTTAACCGAAGTTTACGATATTCGTAACATCTAAGAACAACAAACAATTTATGTTTTAGCTACGATTTCTCGTACGATTTCTAAATGAGTCAATAATTCAGTCACCCGAAGCCAGGCTCTCTATCTTACATCCTTCCTCTTCGGCATCGTCACTAAAGTCGATTGGATCTTGTTTCGCGATCCACTCCGCGCTCAGCTGGCTGGCAGGCCAAAAGGTCCCTCCTTGCCTCGCGAGCCCATTTCCGGTCACATGTTCTAGGCGTGTGTGGGTCTCACAGGGGCAAGAGGCGGGGCACGAGAGCTTGATTCCCGGGCAGACACTCTTGCCTCGAGCGGGAGCGCGGCCTCTTCCGCCCTCCGGGTCTTCGCTGTCGGAGGCGCGGGGAAGAATATCTTCGAGCGTGGTGTGCCCGGCACAGACGGGCGGCATTCGCCCGTGAGTGCCCAAGTTCAGAATAATCATCTGTGGCACCAAGTGCTGAACACACTGACCATTACACCGCTGTTGCAGTAAGTGTCCTTCAGCTCTGACCTTTATTCCTACTACTTTTCACCTAGAGCGAAAATTCGGTTTCTTGATCAATTTTGACATATTTTTTCTTCTTCTCAGGGAACAAATCAGATAGTCTAGACTAGTCCTTGCGGACAAATGTTTACATTACTTTTTATTCCGCTCTATATATACACTTGTTTTCAACAGTATTTGGAATTAAAATTAAGCATTTGGCACATTTCGTAACAAACTGAGAAACACTTTTGGAAATCCAGAATATCCTTCATTTGCTTTCGGTGTATTCAAGTCTAAATGCATTATGTGTACTAGTCTTATTAAGCTTGAGATTTTGACTAACGTTTGTACCAAATGCGGCAACCAGGTCCCAAAGTTATCGTATGAATAAGATGAAAGGAATACAAAGAACAGAGCACAAACTATAAAACGAATATTGTGTATAAATAACATAATTTCGTGGAATTTTACCTACCAGTGCAATTATATTTCACATTTTTAAAGGTAACTATAAATTATGTATACTAGAAGAAAGCTAATTATGTTCAAGTTATGGAATCAACCCCGATTTTTCCGTTTATTTTTAAATATTAATGCATGTTGATATTGGATTTTGTCAATAGAGGCATTACTTTAACTGACTGATAAAAATAATTACCACAAGGAAATTAATCTCAATATTAAATCAGTAGTCTAAAAATTTCACTCAAGTACACTGTTCAAAATAACTTCATAAATGAAGAATTCATACTCGCTGAATCTGCAAGTATGCATTTCCCTTTCATTAAAATATTACGTGAGATATCATTTTTCAGACGTCATACATTCCACTATCCCCTCTGCAAACAGAAACATGAGCTTACCATTTCGATGTAGTTTTTAATATCTGCTTAAATTGTCTGAACGAGCTAATAACTGAGTTTTTATTTAATAAATAAAATTTCACGATTTACCCTTCAGTAGCTATAATAGCATATATTACGTGCATAATCGTAAAGTAATAATGATTGTGGTAGTTTCCCATATCTAAACTTTTATTTCCCATTATTTCCGCACCGCATTTATTTCAGTCCGTAGGTTATATTCTAAATAATGCCATTATCAACATCATGAGTTTGAGTTTTGAGAAAATTTTGATCGGCTATTAATGTACATTCTTTCATTAAGGAAATCTACCATTTTCACAGTATTGTAACGAAGAGTTATCAATATTCAAACTATGATGCTCTGCCGGTGGATTTTTCAATAAGCTGTGAATCAGAAAGGAACGTTAATTCATCAAATACTTCCTCGTGACAATGTCCTACCTTTTGAAACATATAGTACATGAATGCAGATGCCAAAATTCAATCTCGTAGGTGGAAACAAATATGGTGACACAAAAGAATTCAGAATTTCAAATACAGAGGTGAAATTTTTGTCCCTAACATCAACGATAAGGCAGCAACCAAAGAAAGGACGATAAAGTTGGAGATAACATTCAAAATCCCATAAGATATATAAATTCAAATCCCCAACTTATCAAGCGTAACTCAGACATTAGAGCACGTTATTTAAACAGGAATGTCTAAACTCATGCTTTAGAGAAAAAAATCAGGAAGAGAATCTCGAAAATGGAAAAAAAGGGAAGGGTGTTTCTTAGAAAGGTCCTTGGTCCGACAAGTAACATAAACGAGTTAATATTCCCACGAAACCAAAGTGAAAATTTTATAAACATTTTGAGAAGTTTAATACCACGATGAAGAATAGGCAAATGACCTTCTACGGTCATCTCAGAAGAATGGAACCAGAAAGGATATTTAACAAGAACATAACTTTTCAGATGAATAAGAGGATTTACCTGATATTAAAAGAGAGCCGGTAATATTCACACCCTGCATGTCAGCGGCAATATTGTTCCTGATGTGGTTTATTTATGGCACTGTGAATAGGTTAAATGGAGTACCTAGGTTCAGTTAATCTTAGAATTAGTGCAGAAATGTTTTAGAATTCTAAAAAGGGAGGTTTTTAGAATGTCTCTCTTACTTTGACTAACTTGAGTTGAGGATAATAATCAGATGGTAACTCTTCCAACATTTGGATGTATTACGATTCCGTGGATTGCATAGTGGTGACAGTAATGAAAGAAGAAGTCAAGAAGGAAAAATTCGCTGCATATCATTTAATCTGTGATTCACCAACTACACCAACTCTCAGTCGTAATTTCCTTGTCTACTAAAATATGAATAAGGGGGCACTATTCGAAAGCTAAGCGAACGTAAGTTCACTTTTTGAGAATCCTTCCTCGATCTTTCGTCATTTCCGTCAACGCTTAATCCGTGAGCGTATTCAAGACCCTATAGTGCGTCGCAAGGCGCCCTGCTTCCGCTGGCAGAATCTCAGTGGTACAGAAGCAAGGTCATTTCCAACTCGCCTCTGGTTAGGAAATGGAAAGTTTATTGGTAATCTTTTCATACGAATTTGATGTCTGTAGTGCTTGCGAGGTAGTTTGATATGGAGAGTAGGTTTCGCCGGTCCCTCGCAAAGATTCGGAAACTGAATGTAACGGAATGACGATTAAATGAAGAACGCTATTCTGACGAGACAATATAACTGCTAAACTAACCGAACGTATGGAGTTTGTCTATTCTTGAATATAAGAACTCTGGGGAAATTACTGTCATTAGGCTCCACCAGCTTCCTTTTCTAATGGTGAATATACAGGGTGCGGCAACATAACTTCCTTTTCTTATGAAGAAAAACCCTTTGTAGTATAAAACTAACATTTATTTCCGTTATTCAGGTAGATAAGCATCGATGAATCCATGTACTTACCTGTATATCGAACATATTGGTGTTTAGTATTTAGTTTTAGTGTTTAGTGTTTAGTATTAGTGTTTAGTATTAACATGGAAAAATTGTTGAAACAGAGGGTGGCATTCCATGGGATCAGGCGGGTGCAGGATAAAGAGTTATGAGAAATAATTTATAGTTAGAAAATTTTCCTTCATTTAGCTTCATAAAATTACGAGAAACATCGAGAAACGCAAAAATGGCTTGGAGTATACACAACAACAGTGCTAAATTCAAGTAAATCATACACAATATTGTATTGATTGAACAACTTTAGCATTGGAATTATTTAAGTGTAAATAAGTTAATAAGGAAGGACAAAACTTAAAAAAGGAATAATGAGTTTTTAACAATGAATCAGGAGGTACTATAGACAATTATTACATAATACGAGAAAATTATATTTTTAATTATAAGTGGAAGAAAAGGAAAACTCGAGCAATATACTTGTGAGAAAATTGAGCTTTTGTAATTAGCAGAAGATTGCGAACAGCGACTAATCTTTGGCTTTGATATAGAGTACAAAAGAGTGAGAAGATTTAATGTCATATATAAAATTGCCAAAAGAAATCAACGACTAGAGGAATGAGTTTGAAAAATATAAAAAAACTGGGAATAGGTATTTGCCATGTCATTTTTGAATTTATATCATATCATGTTAGTATTTAAAATGGTAAATCAAGGGAAACATATAAAGAAAACTCAATTACAAAGTTATCAACCTCGCTAAAAACTACGCATCCTATTTGAAATAGCTTTCAAGCTCATCTTTGATTGCTCATTTAAGGATTTATTGGATACATTAAATATTACATGATTATGAGGTGCTCACGCATATTTTATTTGTTATATTTTCTTCAGTATTGACCAGTACATACAAGGACGAGTAGGCCATACCTGGTTTAAAAAAATTAGGTACCGTCCGTCCACTGCCGCAATAACAAATCTTTGGGGTAATCCTGTTCAGTCTTACTGACTAGGGGATTTCATAAACTAATATCGTATGCTGACAAATAACATCTTTTTATTGAAAGAATGTGTCATTTTTTATATTTTTAGATGAAATAACTACACTAATTTGTATTTCAATAGTGGTAGAATAATTGTAGGATTCTTATCTAGATTGTAGAGGTATCCACTGCTGAAGAAAGTTTCAAGAAGATTGCAATCGCAATGCATCGGGTTAATAGTAATACAAATAATACAAACCTACCTCCTTTAAATATCACGAGTCCTAGAAGTAATTCCATAAAAAGTCTCATATTTCAAAATTTAATTTTGATGCCTTTTGACTTGGATGGCATTCTATGTAGAGGTGCAAGATTAAAAACCTTGGGGAAGGTGTTTTAGAAGAATGCTCGTAATGAAGAAAAAATGTGTGATTAATTAGGTTTTCCCTGGAATATTTGGTCGAGAAGAGAAGTCTATGAAAGTGACTGACTGCGATGGATACTAAATGAGTACTTTTCGAGGCACACATTGTATTGAATATCCCAGGGAGAGATAATATTGAGGGAAACACGATTTAGGAAAACCAAAGAATGAGTTTTGTGAAACGGTAACGGCAAATGTCACTGCTAGAAAATTATGAAGAAATTATTGGCAGAAAATTGTTGAACGGTACTAGTGAATCCTAGAATTGCTAAAAAGTGCTGACGATCACCATTCTGTTACGCTTAATCAGTTCGTAGAATGGAAAGGCCTTTTAGGGCGTGCATTGCATTTTATGATCATGGACGTACGATTGATACACATTGTTTTACCGAGCAGTTTCTTTCCTTTAACGATGTCAGCAGTAGGTGAGCAAGAAAGTCTAATGCATTTTGTCAACTCCATTAGGTGTAGAAGTGGCAGTAAGCCTTGCACGGTCTTTGAAATCTAATGAACATCCTCAACCCCTCCCGTTGCAATACCTCAAGGATTAGTCATAAGATGACTTTAATGTGCTTGAGTGCATAAATATTGTATTATTTCGTATTTTTCTAAGCTGGCTATCTCATACTAATCGGAATTCATTTCCTCATGGTGAACCCTCATCTGTTCGCCGATCCTTCAGTTCCTCTACTCGCCAGCCCGCTAAAATTTCATCATTCCGAAGGGGTTTGATCAAAAATAACATGGGAGGCTGCGAATGCGAGCCATTCATGTGAGCCGAATGAACATTTTGTCTGGTCGTGGGGGGGAAGAATAGGCTCGCCCGCTGCAAAGACACCCCTGGCGAACGGATGGGAGTCGAGAACGGAAAAGCGGCGGAAGGAGTCTTTGGGAACGCGAGGGAGGAAGGATGTTGTTTTGGGGGTAGGGGGAGGGCGATTTGGAGCGTTAGTATGGGGGGTTGAGGGGAACGAGAGGACGGGGATGATGGGGTGGAATTGTTGTCGACTGGTGGGGGCGGCACTTCCCCTTCCGCCGACGCGACATCCTCTCAGGTGCGATGAAAACGCGAGAAGCGATCCGATCCGCAGCCATTGTTTCCCCCCTCCCTACTACAGGCCCTTCCTCTAAACAACCCCCTAACTCCCCCCGCCCTCACCTCCACCCACCCCACGTGAACGCAACGACTTTCTTCGGTGGGGTTTTTTCCGCTTCCCGGGTCTGTCTTGCACCGGTTGACGAGGTGCAGGTTCCGAGGGAGGGTTGGGATGGAGAGTAAGAGACGCGGCCCGGGTTGGCTCGGCGTCCGATGGGGAGGGCGTGTGAGGCCAATTACGAGAGGCAGACGCCTGCAAGGAAGTAGAACTGGGGTGTGGTGGTTGATTGCCGGGGAGGAGGGGTGCGAGAAATGGCTCAGGGAGGGCGAGAGGGTGTATATTGTAAGTGAAACCTCGATGTCTTGCGGGGTAGGGAGCTGCCCCCCGTTCGTGTGGAGACTCCATGTCGATGATCGAAAAGCTGAATGCACTCTCTTCGAATCCATGGAAGATCAAACACCGAAATATGGGTGCGCAAGGGCTCTCAGAGTGTGTTTTTATGAAACGTTAATAGGAAAGACTCTTTCAGCCGGAAGATAATAATGGAAAGCAGCCAAGCCTGCAAGATTATGACGAGGGGATTCACGTCAAAAAATGTTGAGACGGTGTTGATGAATTCCTTTCCCACACGGAGCATTCCAAATAAGTTTTAGCCATGCACCTTCTGAAATACGTGCAAATTGTACACATTCAAATACATCAGTGCTAAATGCGCAGAATAATATAATGGATTCGTCAATTTAGAAAGTCATTGTCCACTTTATGAGAATTAAACTCACTTGACAAAAATAAAATACATTCTCCAAGGTTAATGAGAAATAATAGTTTCAAGATACTGTTTTTATCCAAGTTATGACACACAGGTCAAATTATCACCCATTCAAAACGGTGGGGTTAGATTGACCGTGATTTATTTGGGTCATTTTACTTCATCGTTTGTGGGAAAGGAAGAGTGAATAGTCCACCAGAAACAACATTCCTCCAACGTACCAGTCTATTTATATTTCACTTACAAAATCTTAGGTTATCAACACCTGAAAATGGATGTTTTTGGGTTTAAATTGTCTTTTTCTAAATTTTCACCGCAATAAGGTGAAATCTTAGCGATCAATGATTGACCGAATGAAATTTATATCATGTATTATATACGTATAAAAAAAGATTTCATTTGGCACTTGTGTTTTGTTATTCAATAGGCATTTGTAGTATTCATTAGAATAGCTAACGAGAGACGGGTGAATGGTGAATTATTTCACCATTTATAAGACTCATGAGAGTAAGAAACGTGGATCAAAGGTATCGTAGAAAAAGTGAGTCGTGTCCGTCACAACGGGAAGCTGGTACACAATCCAAAACCGGCAGTTAATATTTATCCATAACTTCCGGGCATTTCAGACGACTGGTTTCCTCACTCATGAAATACTGCGGCGATGAATGAGTACTGGAAATAATGGTGCACGGCCAGTTTGGATGAATGAGTCCTTCCGCCAGTTCCTTCGCCCGGAAGGGGAGGCTGGGTGGAGTTAGGGGAGAGGGAGAGTGATCGCTGGCAAGTGGAGAGTGCAAAAGGCGGGGGAGTCGCCGTGGAAGGGCGCGGATGAGGGGGAGGAGATGGAGGAGGAGGGGTGGGGTGCGAGAGGAAAGGATGGTGGCACACAATAAGGAGAAGGTGCATGGAGGGAAGGAGTTCGGGGCGGGGAGAAGAGAGGAAATGGCCGGTTGGAGTAGTGACTCCTTATATTTGGAGTGGGGCAGCTCCCTCTTTCACCTCGATAGATCGAAGCGTGCGATTGTGGTGGCTGGGTGGTCATTTCGCTGATCTCAGCCATTCAGCGTCCGCCCCTACTCAGTTCCACCACTGGAGAAGAAAGGGCGAGAGGGGAGTGGGAAGGGGGAGGTGCGGCTGAGGGCCATGCGGCGAAGAAAGGGTCTCTCGCCACGCCGGGATGTACTCCGTGGATTCGTTGAGTTTTTTTTCCTCCTTCCCTTCCTACGATCTCCAAAACTACAAGCCTCACTTTCAATTCCTTCTTTTTAGTCTCCTATTGCATTAAGGCAACAAAATAAGGTTGTTTTTCCTTGGTCTATCAACCCAATAATATTATTAGATGATTAATCGAATAGATAATTAAGCTGAATTTTGTTAAAGAGCAAAGAAAAGTTTTGATTAATTATTACCAAAAATCAATACATTTTACTAATTGTACTAGTAAGAATGCATAATTTCCTCATTGAACCTATTTCCGTTTATATATATATATATATATATATATATATATATATATATACACTTTTTTGGAAAACCCACAAACGTGTAATGTAAATTCACTGATAAGTCATAACAAACACAGAAACCAAAACACAAAAGAGGAAAAACTCACTGGTTCTCGAATTTTCGGTGGTCCAACCACCTTTCTCAAGAGGAATTAGGAACAGTTCTGTTCCTAATTCCTCTTGAGAAAGGTGGTTGGACCACCGAAAATTCGAGAACCAGTGAGTTTTTCCTCTTTTGTGTTTTGGTTTCTGTGTTTGTTATGACTTATCAGTGAATTTATATATATATATATATATATATATATATATATATATATATATATATATATATATATATATATTGCCAATCATTCTGTTGAAGTCATCTACAGGTTTTTTATATCAACCTTCCTTATCTGGTGTTTACACATTTGCCAATCATTTATGTCTACTTCTGGTAAATGGCGAAACCAAAAATTTAATATTTGAAGGTTCAATCTCTCAGGACTTCTACACACTTAGTCTCCATGCCTAATAATTTTGAAAAACCCGTTTAAACCTTTTTTGATGCTGCATTTTTATTAAGTATGACAATTTTTTAGTCTGTTTTTGTAGAATATTTTTGACGGTTCTCAAAAGCGATACTTCATCACTTAGGATCAATTGAAAGTGATCATTCATCAACGACTTGAAACAGTCTTGTAAATAAAAATTTAGTATGTTATCAGAAATAGAATAATTTTCATTTTATCTGTCATAATGGTGTAGCGATGTAACCGAAGGCTTTCAATCTTATTTTATTTGACGTATTGGCCCTACATTTTTCCATTTTCAGTGAGTTGCCAGACATCAAAGATCGACTATGGAGCAATAAACTCGGGCCATATATTATATTATTTTTCATATATATATATATATATGTGTGTGTGTGTGTGTATGTGTGTGTGTGTGAAAATAAAGATCCACTTCAAATACCGTGATATAAAAACGCACAGGAATATAAATATATCTAACAAAATAAATTTCATTTTTGCGAAATAAAAGCTTGAATTAGATTAGGAAAGGTCACGGAATCTTGACTGAAGCTTTGAGGAAGACGAAATTCCACAAAAACCTGAGAATTCAACAGCCACTTAAACCATTTGAGCAACTGAGATGCTTAAATTGGCTCCGAGGTGAAAATTAGAATTCCCATTTAGTTTTCACTCCGTTTCCTTCGTGGCTCTTAAGAGATATGGAAGCGAAGGAAACAGGAAGGTGTAGGGAGCACTAGAACCACTGCAGATGAAGGCTCCTCCGCATCCCCCCTCCCCGGACTTCGACTTCCCCTCTCCCCTCGCGTCAACGACTGCGTCACAAAGATCCCATCACGCCGCAAGCGGAGGGAAAGCTCTCTCTCATCCCCAATGAATTCCGAATTTCAACTACTACCCGAGCGTTAAAAATTTCATGCGACCGACTCGTACCTCTCCCCTTTCCACCCTCCTCCCCCACTCCCCATGGACCACCAAACACTCCCTCCCCACAAGAACCATCACACCCCGACGCGAACGAGCACACACGCAAGCATGGGCGACACCCCAAAAACACACGTCCACCCTCACTGCACGGAGCGGCACCAACCCCGACCTCCCGTCTCCGCCCAGCGACCCTCCCCCGTGCAACCGCAGATGATATCATTTTGTAATTCAGGTTTAGTAATGCAACCATTTTTGACTACGTGTGACGTTATGCGATTCGTGGATGTGATATAATACGATGGTGTTACATGATATTCAGAGAGATATGGATGCGTTTTTGCAGTTGTAGTTTGAAATGAGTTTATCTCGTTAAGTTGATGCTATAATGTAACTGCTGTGAATCCCATAGGGTCATATATAACGGTCCTCGAGTATTGATCACTCAATTCTCTTCTCCTATCCCTCCATCAGAGTTCGTTTATTTCCATACTCACTTCCTATCCCCGCTAATAAATTGTCATGTAATGTAACTGGGAAAAAACTACAGATCAAATACACTATGAATTTACGGGACCGTCATTTCGATTCACATGAAACTCTAGAGGAATATAATTGATGGGTTAAACATATATGTAAACAGGATAGTAGTTTTAAGGATCCATAATTTAGTTATAGCAATTCGATATTTATTCATTAAATATTAGAATGATAAATATTTTCATATTTTTTAGATTTTAAAGGGTCCATAAACCTCAATTTTAGCATTTTAATCAATCGAATTGTTTACTTTGAGTGATTCATCAATCGAAAAATATATCTATACAATATACTGCCTCTTTTTCAGTGTCTCGTAGATATCTTGAAACGTCCCCATATAAACGGATTGTTACTATGGCGTAACATGAAACGCTTTATCTTCATATTTATTTGTGCAAATAGATTTGTTTTTCGTTTCCTTGACTGGTACAGTATCAGCGCTTACTATAGGTTGACTTCACCGATTTATTCGTCAGTTCAATCAAAGTTTCTTTTTCCGTACGTTTCCCTCCTCGCTTCCACACCCACCCCAAAACCCACCCCGATCTCCCCGACGGCGAGAAGAGTCAATCAATCCATCAGCCTCATTCCTCCGGCAGACCCACCCTACAATCCCCCCCTTATCGCCTTAACTCGAATCACCCCCCCTTTCACTCCCTCCCAAACCCATCCACACACTCACACAAGCACACGAACCACACATACACACTCAGGCTGGCGTTCGCTTCCTTCCCGACATTCCCCGACCATGTCCCCCACTTCCCTCAACGTCCTCCCTATCCCCACACCCCAACTCCTTCTGCACGCACCTCTCCCCTTTTGCAGTCGAAAGCAGCCCTCCCCCTCTTCACGCGGGCCCACCTCCACCCCCTCTTCCCCTCAACTTCCCCATCCCGTGCCTTCACTGCACCCCTTCCCTCCTATTCCCGATTTACCGCCCGCCCCATTCCCTCTCGCTCGCCAAGATGGGGAAAAAACCGAGACCCTTCGCCTGACAAGAGAGGAACGCGAACGAGTGAGTGGCTTTGGGCCTTCCTACTAGCCAGAATCGACGACTTCAGAGCCCTCCGGCGTCACCCGGATAAAACATGTCTACCCAATGCCATCTCAATTTTCCCTTCCCGATCATCACTCCCTTCTTGCTCTCCCTATCCCCCAAACCTTTTTTCCTCCTTCCCAACATCCCTCCGTGGATTGCCACTAAAGAGTCGAAGAATCCTTTACTTCGGTGCGGACTTAGGCAGGACCATTAAATGTAAAAAAGTTTTGTCGTTCCACATGATCCCGTTGTAATGTATTCGAAACTATTATATTATACCTGAAATATCGTCACAAAAACTATGAGATTTGTATCGTAAGATCTTTCCATACTGCCCCTCTAAGCATGCTAGCCTCTGATCTGCTCTCGTCTTTCCCAAACAACTTCTTGGATTAGCCTCTACTGCAACTTGCGTCTGAAAATTATATTGTTTTGTTAGTAAAATTCTCCTTGTAATCATTCTGGTGTGGGTGGCTCATAATTTACGGTGGTTTATAATCGGGCTTAACCTTATTATAAAAAATTTTAATTTTAATAAAGATGATGAGTAACAATTTATATTATCCCATGTTATTGCTTCGATTATGACAGAAATGTCATTTGCTCCACTTGAAATTTTTTCATGGCATTGGAAAAACAAATATTCCTTATATCTATCATTCTTAAACTCCCTAAGTGTGTCAGTACTTCCAAAGTGTCGTTTTATTCACCAAAACTGCAATGCACGATGGGTACCATTGGCACTATTTGTAGGAATTATAAAATTACCTACCTATTTATTTTAATCGATAACCAATGAAATTTTCGCTGAAAATGTTACGATTTTCTGTGACTACAAACTTAATATGGGTTGGATAAAAATTCTTCCTGGGCTAAATTAAATTTGTTTACTCATCTCACTATCCCTTGGCCTCCTCACGGCGTACCCTGGGGTGGGACCCAATTCTTCACCTACCTCCTATCCTCCTAAATTCTTCCCCACCATAATGAGTATGCCTCGTCAGCGAACAAAGAAGCTCTTCCTTCGTTGGCTCCGAGAGAGTATTAACTGATGCCTCACTTCATTTGTCTTTGGTGCTCTTCGGCGAGTGGGATTCTCACCCCCGCCGGGAATAGGGGCGGAGGGTGCGGTTTCAATGAAGGGGGGAGGGTTGGGAGTAAAACGAATGAAGGGGGCAAAGCGTCGTCGGCGAGTTCGGAGGAAATGTCAATATTGGGCGTCTTATTACGGAGCTTGGGTGGGGGGCACGGGGAGTGCTAAGAGTGGCAGCAACGTGCGGATAGGAACGCCGCGCGCGAGGAGAATCTCTGGTCCGTGGTGGTGGGTGGCCGCGTTACCCCTTCCTTTCCTCCCCCTCCCCTCCTCCTTGGATTCAATGAAAATTTCATATGTTCTTATTGCGTGCTCAACACTCATGGTGTGGGATGAGCGCTTCTTTATTGAACAATCACCCACGAGCTGATCCCAACCCTCAGCCCGCACCCACTCCCCTTCCTGTGTGCCCCGATTGCCGACGGCCGGGGGCAGATGTGTGTTGCTGGGGGCGCGGGGCTTGGATTCCGAGACGGCAGTCGCGCTGAGAATTTTATACGAGCGGACTCAACATATTGAGGCCGCACGCATGCAGCGGGGAAGTTCAGATCGCGAGGGCGATCGTTACCCTATGACGAAGCTTCAAAAATGGAGTGGGGGCTAAATTAAATTTAAAGTTTAAGAATGTAATTCGTGAAAATCACTTAGTTGTTTTATTTCCTTCAGACAAATAAATCATTTTTATTCCTCCTCTAACTTCAAGGTAATGCCGCAGGGACTCTGTTGTTCTTGTAACAAAAATCTCACACGAAAATAATTATTTACAAATCCAATGGATATACGTATCTATTTTCCCATGAAGTGTCCCAAAGTGGTCGTATTTACCTCTTAAAGAAAAATCAACGGAAAGATAAAAAACTTGGCTTTCTGTGGCTATTTTTTTTACTTTCATTGACGTTCTAAAGATTCTTATTCAAGAAATATTAGTACACGATTTGAATGTCTTAAAAATCACCGTTGGACCGTTTTCTTACTGTTCTATGTTAAGAAATGAAATATGATTTTTCCGTTTTAATTAATGCGCCGATTTTCATAACGGAACTGGACAGTTTAAAGATTTTATAATTCTTATTTTTGACGTTGTTTACATCGACAAAGCAAAGGTACGAATAACAAAGATAAGTCTTCAAAGAACGCGAAAATGAGTAAAAGCAATATAGGATGGGGATAAATGAACAGATATGAGTAGACTGACACCTATATATTTTATGAAATTCACCTCTAGAGAAAAGACTAATAAAAAACACTATAACTCCACAAATGAATTGTTATGGTCTCCTTACGCGGCCATAGTGAATCCTATAGGTGGCATCATCACAAGGTGACAGGAGGGTAGAAAGTAATAATGAATGCGTGGAATTGCAGTGTTTTATTTTGTCCGTATGATAGAAAATCCAGCAAGTAACAGGCCAAACCATTTCACATTTAGAGTGAGTCACAGGATTAATATAAGAATTTAATATATAAAGGAAAATAGTTAATATGAGAATTACTTTTATTTATAATACCTTTTTATTGATTTACCCTTCAATCAACTGATAGGAACTTCGTAAACATGGAGCAATAAGTTTAAAACCTACATATTTACGTTCAAACAACCCCCAACTTTACGTAGGATCGAATAGAATAGATCTCCTTTGTCCAATTTATATCATATGCTTCATCGATGGTTCTACTATTTCCACTATTGATGAGCGATGTCAGTTCATATTCCAAAATATTCTAATAAATTTCAAAGATGGAATTGAAAGGAGGTCCAATAATAATTTCATTTTCTTTGATTTTGCATAGGAATCCTCAGTTGCAGTATAATATGTTATGATGAATAAATTTGCGTTTTTATAAATATTTCAATATGGAAAACTACGGTTATAAATCATATAATTGCTTTTTTATTTTCATTTCTGTGAAAAAAATCGATAAATCGGTCAGGACGATATTAAGGACTTTGTAAGCCACTCTAAGCTACGAGTTTAGCTTAACTCGGAGCTTATAACAGTTTACAAAGACGATATCAGCATAGAACAGCTCACAAAGTCTTAATAAATGTGAATATATAGTATGCACGTGTTCAAAACATTTGGTCTTATTACGAGGTGTGTTGAAAATAATACCAAAATGCTTTCAACCAAGTTCTATTACTATAGTTACGACATTATGCATGTGTACGCCCCTTGAAATTACCTCTCCCTTACGCACCAAATGAATCGTTTCTGCAACTTTTGGTATGCTCCTTTGAATTCAGGGAAGCCCTTAGGGAAGGACGAGCATTTTAGGGGCCAACAATTGTCAACCAGCTGAGAAGAGTGACTCGATCCTAATGTCGTGATCAAGCTCTTGCTTTTCCACAGCTGGAACTTTCACTGGTGCACGTCTTAACTCAGATACCCCAAAAAATGTACGTATATTGTTAACAGTCTTTTGGTGCAAATTCATGATGGACTACTCCTCGATAAAATAAAACCAATCAGCGTCATCTTCAAATTTGACTGGCTCTAGCGTATTTTTTCAGTTGGAACGACATTTTCCCAATTAATTGCGATGGTTGCGCCTTGATTTCCACGTCGTAGGTATTAATTTAAGTTCCGTCTCCTTTGATGATGATTTTCATTAAGATTTTGGCGCTTTTGGCATAATCGAACAGATTTTGGTTGAAATTGATAGAGTTCTCTTTATAGTCGTAGGGCAACGGACTTGGTTTAAGTTTTACAGAGACGCGATGGATGATATGTTTGTCGGTCAAATGTTCATGATAGAACTCAACACCGACGCCTACTTATTACGCCGGAACCTCTCACAAAGCCAAGCGGTGATTTTTTTCGAGTGACACAACGAAGTATCGACGTTTTCATCACTTATTGGCATTTTTGGTCGTCCAGAATAATGCACACCAATGAATGTTCTACCCTATTGAAAACGATTGGACTACCCGTGAAAAACCGAAAAACTATACAGCTCCCCTCATAGGTCTGCTAAAGGAATGCTTAAGTTACAATAAAAATGTTGCAAGTCTTAAGGCAAAACTATATATAAACACGTTGCTCGATAAGGCCATCTTCACTTCGCGGAGAAAGAACTGTATGCTCTTATTTCGACAGCTGTCCACCTAAGAGGTGGATAGAAACAGCACGTGGCAAAAGTTTTGTTTCTCCGGAGGTCGTCGCTATGTGGTACTGTTTACTTAAACTCGATTGGTGCGATT
The DNA here is from genome assembly GCA_037158775.1 of Hetaerina titia. Taxonomy (NCBI): domain Eukaryota; kingdom Metazoa; phylum Arthropoda; class Insecta; order Odonata; family Calopterygidae; genus Hetaerina; species Hetaerina titia. Next base: position 35,547,442 of record CM073770.1, read on the forward strand.
CTTGTGCTCTATGGTCAAGTCCCGTATTTTTCAGCAGACCTCACATTCCTGTTAACTCAGGACTTTCTACATCGAATAGGAAATTCACCTGAAGAGAGGCCAACTGTTTCTCCGACCAAAAGAGAGAAGCAAATTGATATAGTCTTAAGGTACGCATTTTCATAATTCTATGTCTACAACGTTTTTGTTTGGCGAGTGACGGTTGACATGTATCTATAATAATCAATTCATCCCATTTTCACTTTTTCAGCTCTCCAGCTAGTAGTCGCATTGCTAGAGGGCACACCTTTCTAACAGTCGAGTTCGAAATGAAACCTATCCCTACATTTCAAAGACTGACTCACGGCAGTGATATTTCTATTCAATCCCAGTAGTCGATTTAAATTTTTATTTCCGCGATTCCCGTAAATGTCCCTTGCTCGTCCTGTTATTTGTTTATGTTTCCAAGTAAATGCATTGTCCCACAGGCATCTCCCGAACTATTGAACCTTTCATTTTCTGTACCTTAAGTCATTTCACTACCTTTCCATTGCTTCCCCTTGTCCCATTTCATCTGTAAATTTTATAACCATCATTCACTTCCAGCACCAGATTTTTAAGGCCTACATATCCAATGATTCATGTTTCAAATCCTTCATCCCAACAAATCCCGTAAATTTAAATACTCCCCGTGAGGCGACTTCAAAAGTCGACTATTCCGTCAGTCTACTTCGCACACAGCCACGAGAAGAGATTCCAACACCGGGATCCCCCACCGCTAGCCTCCTCCACTACGGGGCTATCGCAGAGAGTCTCGCCCGCTCGGCAAATAATAGACGAGGTCTTGCGGCCAATGACGCTTCGGCCCATCCAATCGGAAGGCCCGATTGATTGGGTCGATTGGCCTCTGGAAGCTAAACAAGCCAGCCGAGTGAGTACACACGTCCGCGAGGAGGGCATTTGGAGCCTGGAATGATCTCCCAGCCCCGCCCCTTCTAAATTCCCGCTGACTTCCAATCCCCCCTCCACCCTCGCACTCACTATTTGTTGTCCCCCTCCCACAACTCAGCAGACCCCCCCCCTATGCCCCTGATTAATGCCTCGCCACCCATTCATCCGAGGGATCCGCCGGGGTAATGAGTGCGACGTACGTTCGAATGGGGACGGGGAGGAAGGGATTATGTAAATGCCAATACAGCGTCAAAAGGGATGATAACGGCACTCGCTCCCTCGCGGTCCCCGAGGCTGTATCTGCGACCTCTAATTCCTATACCCACTCCCCTCTCTCCATTATCCAATCACTCCCTCAGTGAACTCAGGGATTTCTCATATCGAGGAGAGGGCCTCTTGGGGGCGTATCAAACTAAAGGAATTGTATAAAAATGCGATTTCCAATGTTTATTCATTTTTTTCTCTTAGAATAAGGTCTTGGAAATTATGCATTGAGAATTAAATTAATAAAATTTACTCCGAGCTCTGTGCGTCAATCTAAAATTATTCCTGATTTTTTAGCGTGAATGCAATGTATGTTACCTATTCCATTTACATTTATAAGGAAAATAAATGCCACAGGGTTTGTATGTCCTTACTAATATGACAGCAATAGTCAGTGACGGTCAACAATTTCTTTTTGTGATCACTGAGCATGTAGATCTACGACTAAATACAGTAAAAGAATGATTTTTAATTGGAATTTATACACCTAGTAGTACCGCTGTCGTAAACGGATTAGGGGCTTTGTAAGAATATTTAGATTTTTTTATATACTTCTATACATTAAGTGTCAAGAAAGTCCTTCTATCCTGGGAAAATAATATTTTAATTCAAAGCATTATGTATCAATACGTAGAACCGTAACGCATTTCTAAATAACAATGTATAAAATTTCACAATTACTTGTTAATACACGAGTTTTCGACACAAAAGATACGGGGTACGACAGCCGATAGAGGGTACGACAGCCATAAGATATTACTGCTGATGTTGCCACTCTTATTTGACCCTTTGTATTCGAAGTCATACATTTATTATTTTATTGAGGTTGCATGCGATAAAAGTATTTGTATAATGAAGTCCGTCCACTATTTTAACCAGTGCTTTATTATTACGGACGTTGATCGTGTATTACAGTATTTCCGTTAATTTATCTTCAAAATATTGTAACATGAATATTCTTAGGCTGATTTATATGGGTTACGTGTATTGAATTTTTAAATGCAAAGTCATATAACGGATTTCATGCATTATTAATCCGACGTCAATATGAAATTGTTGTGTTATCATTGTCTATTGGCGAGCTAACCAGAAGCCTTGTATCGATATATCATTTGGTGTGAACGATACCACTTTCATTCTGATGTTTGGTAAACCGGTTCATGCTTAGTTTCCTATTCTCAACTCTGAAAAAAACTGAAAATAATGCAATGACGTCGTGACATAAATATTTCCCGCGTGTCTCTTTTTCTCATATACTCACAAGAATATCGAAAATGCATTGGTAAATAATTCCACTATATGACGAAAAAATTGAGAAATTTTTATTCTTCCCGTGTGAAAAATGTATATTTCTCACTCGTAACAAGGGTTATTTGGCTTCTCTCCACCGGATCAATTTTTCCTCGCGCATTTCCGTTTGTGACTAGATTTTTAACGAAGCGACATTTCAGCCAGCAGGAAAACTTTTCAACAAGGCTCATCAGAAGAAAGAGGCCTCAGCGGCCATTAACTTGGAAGGAGGAGTGAGAGGTAAAAAAATGCTTTTTTTTTAATTGCGGTTGTAATGGCCCAGTCAGTATCTGCAGAGAAAGAGGAGAGGGGAATCCCTGCCCCGGGCCTAATGGAATGAACGGAAGCTTTTCCCTAGAATCCTTTCACGAAAATGCGGGCGTGTGCGCAGGCGCAATGATCCGATAATCAATATTAAAGACGAGAGATGTAGAAGCCCATTTGTGGATCTCATTCCCAAAGACTAATGAGCCGTAGATAGAGAGTCTGCATTCGGTTAATGGAGCCGGTGGGTCATTATACGGTCAATATCCACTCTTTCGCCTCAGCGGGTCGACTTTCCTCAAGTGAATGGAGAATATTTAATGAAAAGGTGTCTTTCTATAAGTAACCATCAACACGGATCGCTATTCTCTCATGCACTCTCACAAATTTGCCCAGGTGAGAAGCTGTTAAGGTCAATTGCGTCCCTGGTCTCCACCCGTAAATTTAAATCCGTACTCCAAGATGAAAGGAGCGGTTTAATATTCTAATTCGTCTTCACTTTGTAGAGAAACCTCCGGATTCTAGACCGTTCTACATCCTATATTTTCTTTAATTTTACATAGTGTAATCTAAGACTTTAGTTGCTTCATTGTATTCGATTCATTTTATGAAAAATATTTTGGAAAAACTGTTACGCTATACACAAGCGGAGCTAGTTTTTTTATCGTTTGTGAATGTCCTGAATGTCCAACTCTCTTTCTTGGAACCTGAAATATTTCCCCTGTTCCATCCTCACTCTCGGGCATTTTCCACAATTGAACACTCATTGATAAGGATTACCGCTTAATGGCCTTCAAATATACTTTTTTCCTTTCCTTTCTTTAACAGATCATGATTAGAAACGTGTAAAAATGTGACTATTCGGGAACATTTATAGTTCATTTTCCTTTCGGAAAACCACTAATTCGACTATCCAGCGAAAATAGCGCGAAAATAAAGATTTCATATAATTTGCTTTTTGAGTAGAGACAATGGTGAAATGAGAGTTCAATTTTAAACTAATTAGATGATATTTTTATTTTAAAAAGCGGCATGCACGTTTGAAGAAGTATAAGCAATGTGCAAAGTTGATGTTTTTTCATTAGAAATCATGCAATGAATTATTGGGAATAGACTACTGCAGTAAATATTTTATTATTAGCACTAATAAAATCATTCACCTTAGAAACCTCTTCACCAGGCAAAAGCTTATTATGTACTTTGAGGAGAAGATACAATTTAATATAATTCTAATTCAACTATGTTTCGTGATGTGTTTTGAGTATTTGACAGTTATTATTATATGTATTTCCAAGTGTAATATCTTTTATGATTCTGAGATGTATTCATGCATTTCAAACTTGTGTCGTACTAGAAGAGTATATTTATAATCACTGTCAATAAATTACTCCAGTACACATATTTTAGAATGAATTTTGAGAATTGTGTGCTGTTTTTACTTCTATGCATGAAAGAAAACCTTTCGCGTTATCCCTCCTACACCTAACCCTCCCCAAATAGCGATTACGGCTCCACCCTTGTGACCATGCACGCTTCTTTCTGATCTTTCTTCGCCTCTTTGCACCCGCGGCAGGACCATCTTCACGAGCTACCAGCTGGAGGAACTAGAGAAGGCCTTCAAGGAAGCGCACTACCCGGACGTCTACGCCCGAGAGATGCTGTCCCTCAAGACGGACCTCCCGGAGGACCGGATACAGGTGAGACGACCTTCATTCCTTAGCGAATTCGTCGTGGGTGTCCTTCTCTTTTCCAACGGGGCGACGGCCGCCATTGCCGATTCGTGCCCGGCCCCCTTGACCGCCGTTGGATCAGCGGAAGGCGCGAAGGAGAAACTCGTTGACATGCGCAGCCGACGGGCCCCACACATTGTAGGGGAAGAAAGCACGGGATCACATCTAACAGGGAGAGAGGGAGAGATTATATAGCGGTCTTCCTTGGCCAAAGTGCCAGCGTATTATCGCGCACCGCTTATTGAGAAAATTGGTCTCGTCCGCTTCAACCCACGCTCGGTGGCCTGTTCACAACTCGTGGGAGTGTCTGACGGTACTTCAACCGCAAGAGGAAGGCCAAAATGATCGAACGATTAACAAAAAGGGAATATCGAGGAGATATTTTCGTAATAAACTAGTTCGTGTTGAATACTCGCTGAGATGTTTAATAAAATAATTTTTTTCAACTAGTAATCAAGTATTTAAATTTATTGTGTCAAAAACGAATTTTAAATAAAATTTATTAGTATATCCTTCTGTAGTATATGTAAAGTAAATATGAAGCGAGAACCACGCCAAAAAAGTCTGTATATATAAATAATTATGGAATACTAAATATTTAATTACATTATATATATATAATTTATATTAATTATTATATTATAATTAATTTATATATATATATATATGTGTGTCATTAATTATTTCGTAAAATGTTTGTATTATCTTTGTTTGGAAGCGAACTAATTATGTCACTTGTCATTTTAGCAGCTTCATTTGTTTTTTTTCATCAACAGATTCGACTGATATAACGTGATGAAATTTTTAATTGTACGTACTCTAATATTCATAAAACCTTGCGATACTTATTTGATGTTCATAAACATTAAAACTCTGATAGCCGTTGTAAATATTTACAAACCCTAATGCTCATTCATCACCTCGTTTATAAACTAATGTATATCGCCTACTGCGAAGCTTACTTTTACCTATTGACCTATCTCAAAGATGTTTTTTATTTAATTCGTTTAGCTCGCTAAATATTAATATTTTTATGGCATCCCAATCAAATCTTTTATTAATGTGGCTTTAGACGAAATCTTTAAAATTAGATGCCAGCATTATGCATAGAATGGTGAAGAAGACATTTCTGTTTCCTTGGTTAGATCAGTGGAACAAGTTTAAGTAGTGTTTACCGCCTTATTATTGTCATTTATAGGGACGAGAGAGACCATTACTGTCCATTATTAATCATCATCACTGAAGCAAGAAGTATGTAGGTTGGGGGATTTTAAATGTTGTTGTGGAGAAAGAAGGAAACGGTATCTCTGAATTAGATGCAAAGGAAAACAACAGTGATTGAAAAGAGGAAGAAGTGAAAAGGAGGGTGGAAAGAAAAATTCAGATCGTATTGATTAGTAATGGAATGTTGAAGGCTGTAGCGGAAGAAAGACAGTTAAGAAAACAAGCAAGAGTAAGAAACAGGATAGACATTTTGGAGGGAATGAAGGAAGGAAGGAAGGAAGTATACGGAATTGAATAAGGGTTTATTTTACTGTCGGATGTCAGCTTTTTTTTGTTAGAAGAGGCAAATAAATGCCTTATCATTCAGTCTTTTTCCTTTCAAAACCTACCATAAACCATATAAAACCAAAAGTAATAATTACTTGTTCATATACAGTTTATCCCATAGAACCAGGACTCATTTGAGGCATAGCTTATGAATATCTCATCATTTTGTAGAAACTATGATTTATGACGAATTCGCTAAAACCATTACAATTACTAAGAGAAATGTGAATAATTACTTAGAATAAATCCGCCTTCTTGGAGATTTTATCTACAAGCGGAGCATTTATTCCCAGCATTTACAATCCCGAAGGAGTTAATGTTGAGTAATATTTGATTGCGTATTCTTGAATTTTAAAAATGAATTCAATAATTTCAACAATGTTACTGTTTTCTTGCCTTTTTTGCAATATGAGATCAGTATAATTTGAAGATTACTCGAGACATTGGGAAAATGAAAAGGAGGCGAGTGAGTCAAGTCTTGTAGGGTATCTACTCATGCCCAGACTTCAGCCAAGTCTTCCATTCTGCGTATTTTCAAATCAAATTCTCCGTTTCCTTCTGAACTCGGTAAATAAATTCGTGCTTGGTTGGTTAGAAAAGGGACTGCGTTGCTCTCAAGGATGGATCCCTATCGGGCGATTACCTGCGTCCCGTCCACTTCTTTTCTCCTCGCCTACCCCCTCCTCCATCCCCCCGAAGGGCCTCGCGTTCCCCCTGCCTCTCGCCCGCCATCCCCTCGTCAGCGCCTCCACGGATAAACGCGTCTGCACTCTGGAGGCTCCTAATTCACGACGAGGACGACACAATTGGAGGTATTAAAAGCGGGATTCCTGCAGTGTTTTCGGTGGGGGCGGGAGGGAGGGGGGACCATTCTCCATCTCGCCCACCTCACCCTCCCCCGCTTCGGAGTGGGTTCCGAAATATGTTCGAGGAGGAGGAGGGACGTAATATGCACATGTGTGAGGGGCAGAGGGGTTTGGTGCAGGGAGAGCTATTGGGTATGGGGGGGGTCGCTGTGCCACGAGAGAAGGGGTGGGTGGGAGCGAAGAATGGCTCGCAGGTGTGTGTGTTAGTGTGTGTGCGTGCGTGTGTGCAGCAAGCGGGGGGTCGTGGGCGGCGCAGTGGGGCGGTTGCTAGGCGACGATGGCTCCATCGCATCATCGGAGGCTGTCGGTGGAGCGGGAGATGGGGAGAAGGGGCGCTCGGTGAGGTGGGACTCGACAAAAGCGCCGGGCGCTCCCTCCCTCTCGCCCGTTCCGCCGACGAAATGGAACCCACTCACTCCCCACGCTTTCTCTCTCTCCCGTCCTTCCCTCACTCAGCCTTCCCTCGTCCGCTGGGGGGCTGCAGCCACTTCTTCCCCTCCTTCAAGGCGACCCCTCGACTAGCGCCCACTCTCTTCGCCACTCGCGTCGAGCAAATGACACTCGCGTTTCATTCGTGATCCCTGTTCGGCCGACGCGGATTGTGTGGGCGAGGAAGGCGGATGCTCCCACGGCGTCTCGTTTTTCATTGGGAATCCGATTAATGTACTCGACTGCCTATCAGTATTTTGTCAACCTTCTCATTCTCTCTTACACCTACTGATCGTAGGGACAAGAGGGAAACAATGAGTCACAACCTCGTGAAATAGGAGTGCCCTAGGGAAGAATTACACTATCCCTGTAACGTAGATTATCTTCCACTTTTGCCTCAACCAAGAGATCTGCGACGACATCGAAGGAATACACGAGGACGAATAATAAAAACTATCCTAGAGCGAGCCAATATTCAAGTTTCCGGATTAGCTCTAATATCATCTAAGTATTGCATTCCGAGTGAATTTGAAGAGTCATATTTTTTGCCGTCAGCCTTGACTTTTTATTTCATAATGCAACAAAAGAAATTCTTATGAGGCACATATGGTGTTGTAAGAAATTAAGAACTCCCTCTCCGGTGGTGTTTTGCAATTTGGAATATTGGTAAAATCTTTAATATTTCAGAGTACTTGCTATTATATATATATATATATATATATATATATATATATATATATATATATATATATAAAATGTAAATTCACTAATAGTCATAACAAACACAGAAACTAAAACATATAAAAAAGGGACTCACTGGTTCTCGAATTTTCGGTGGTGCAACCACCTTTCTCTAGAGGAATTAGGAACAGAACTCAGAACTTTTATATTTTTTAGTTTCTGTGCTTGTTATGACTATTAGTGAATTTACATTATTGTGCACGTTCGTGGGTTTTCCAAGAAAGTGACTATATACATATTCAAACTTGAAAATCCCGCCATACGGCGAACAAATACTATTTTCGCACATGGAAATAGATATATAAGGAAAGGGAATAGGAAAACACATAAAATACCAACACAGGAAAAGTGGGGAAGGCGGTTTTGAGCAGATCACAAATGTAAAAATATTTTGCATTATTATTATCCCGGATAAGGAAATATTTTTACATTTGTGATCTGCTCAAAACCGCCTTCCCCACTTTTCCTGTGTTGGTCTTTTATGTGTTTTCTTATCCCCTTTCCTTATACATCCATTTCCATGTGCGAAAATAATATATGCATACATAATATACTATATATTTAATATAATATATCATATATATATATATATATATATATATATATATATATATATAATTAACTTATTCTCCATTGGGTTTAACTTTTTGTTAGAGAAAATGATGCATAACCGTTTTGGTTATTCAACAATCTTGGCATAATTTATTTTTCTTTGGTAAATCAGTATATATATTTTTATATTATGAACAAATATATCCGTGAACAAGAATATAAAGATTGTAACTTTAATAAATTCACTAGGGTGATCACCATACTTTATTTATTAAAATTAATTTTGTTAATAAGACATTTCTATTGCGTGCTGATTTTACCCCAATACTTTATTACACGAATATTTGCTTAAAATACTTTGACTGTTGCATATTTATTACTGTTCCTGAATTCCCTTCAAAGAGATGTTCATGGGAACAACCGTAATCACATAAAAGCATGCGTTTCCTTGTTCGCCTCTTCTGAAATTGATTGTTTGCGACCTAGGTTTTGTGCAAAAAATAATAATTTATCTTTATACTGATAATATAAATTCTCGGTACGAAATATTTCTATAACTTTGTTCAAGTTCAAATAGCCTTGGAATTAATCAGGATAGGGCTGGATCATGAGCTATGGAAAATGAAATAGATAAAAAAATAAAATATATAAATTCAATCAAAATACTCAAACATTTATTGTGGCGTGGTTGACTGGCTCTAATTGAGGTTAAGTGATTATTTGGAATCAATGGCGAAGTATCTCGTACTGCATTATGTGCTTTTAAAGGTAATCAGGCGATTGACATAAAAAATTCTTTCACTCTTTGGCGCCTTCTAGTACGCACATAAGATCTTTTTTATGCTGAGAACGTTGGAATAAATTACCTTCCATGCTTTGGGTCCCCCGCTCATCCCAAGATAATTAATAAAAATTTTCTGTCCCAAAAATCGGCGTATTTCCTGCCAATGCAATGGCATTCATTATTTGGAAATCCTTCTTCCACCGAAAACCATATTTACTTGAGGCGGCAATCTGTTAGAATTATAGAAAGTGTCATCATCATGTGCCCCCTTGCGGGCTTGACGGCGCGTAATCGAATCAAGGTGGTTGGCGTCCGTCCACCTCGGTCCTATCACCGAACGAGGCGACCACCGGCGTGATGTGTCCGAAAGGGGGCCGCAGCGTGTGTCACGTCCACATCCTCGGTCAGCCCCCACGTCCTCACGTCGCGGACCGGTCCGCGGGGAAGGGTCGGAGTCCGAGCGCTCGTCGATGACTCCCTCCCAACCACGCGCACCCGGCGCGCCCCTATGCGCCCTTCCTCTGTGGCAGGAGACAAGTCATCTCGTCAGGCTTGTCGCGGAGGAGACAAAGGAGCGATACGGAGCCGACGAAGCTCAACATTTGAGAAGAATATGATTTGGCTACCGACATTAAGTCCAGTAAATTGTCATGCACCATATTTTTGAAGAACAATTTGAAGAAAAATCACGTGACGGTTTAATTTTTATGTTCATGATTTCCCCATATTCCAGGAGGCTTTTGGTTCCATTCTTCTGGCATCACTCAAAATCCACTTTGGAAATAGTCTCGAAAACAGGATGTCATTCGATTTTCTTACTCCCTGAATGTAGAATGTTCCGAGAAAGATAATCATCTCCGAGTATCATGCCGACGTTCCTAGGCGGAGCGATCCCAGCATTAATATGCTAAGGCTACAGAAAAACCAAATCGCGTAATGGATGCTGCTTTTAAAAGTTTTTTCATTCGTGTGTTTGTGCTGCGGATGGATAAACAACAGATGCACACTGAAACCATTATGACGATGATGTATTTACAATATTTTTAGCTATAATAACGGTAAAGTTTACTGAAAATGAACAAAATATTTTGATTAACCGTACATTTATTCTTTTCAATGCGCAAAAGTTCAAATTAAGGCTCACATTTTGATGTTAGATTGTTAGAAAAATAGGCGTCTCTTCGGAGTAATTAACGCCATCCTGACTGGATTTAAAATTGAAAATTAATTCATAAATAGCATCTTAAGGTTCTTAACAAGCGGGTGTGGCTGTGCGCTAAGTCACCAATTTTTAGATTAGTTGGTCACTCAGTTGGCTGAAACGCAGTCCCTGGTGAAGTTAATTCTCACACGTGGACGCATGGACATTTAAAGCTATGCCCTCGCTCGTACGAGGATTTTATCTGCCTGAATCCTGAAGGCAGCTGTCTATGGCAATTCCACTCCAGAAATGTATAGCATGGAAAGAGATTACGTTACGTGGTGTACACGAAAGATTGATAATTACAAACATTTTTGTTTTATTAGGCATCGAAAAATGTAGTGTGAAAACTTCGGAAATAAATGGCCATCAACCATTGGTGAAAAGGTCTGGATACTTTCCAGCCTCCATAGCAATCGTAAAAGTGGGTGATTCAAACATTTTTGTGTAGAGCTTTTAAAAAGTAGTTGTATGTGTTACGTAGTATCGCCTCCTTAAGAGGTGGCCGAAGGTGAATTTACTCGATTGGAAGGGGGACAAGTAGTCGGAGGGAAATCATTACTTTATTCATGAGCCCGATGAAACGGGAGGAGGCGGAGGTCCGGGGAGCGGAAAGGGAGGATGATTTTCTCGCCCACTCCTCCGAGGGGAATTGGAGATGGAGGAAAATCAGCAGGGGGAAGAAAGTGGAGGGAGGCCCTCGAGGCAGTTGTCAGCAGGCGTCCTCAGTTTGGCGGGAGGAGGCGCGCGCCCTTTGAAGAGCGTGACGCGGGCTCCATTCGATCGCAGAAGCGTCGGACGGGGCGGGTAGGAGCCTTGGAGCCCCACGGGGGAAGAGTGTCGTCGCTTCTCACCGGGGAAATGGCCTCCGCTTTATTAACCGATGCCGTAATTACTGTGGGCTCCACAAACTAATGAATCCGAAAGCTCGAGGAGGTTATTAAGTCTGCCTCGTGAAAGGAAGTTACGTTTTCCGTCTGCCTTGGTGGTAATGGCTGGATGGAAACATTGCATTTCCCGTCTCCGAGGCGAAAATTCTTCTCAAAGGTGAAGTTAATTAATCAAATTAGTATAAAAGCATTTCCACCGCGATATGAAGGTGGTGGATTTCCAATAGAAAAGCAATAAGCAGGGAACTCGTTCGATGCAAAAAAGTTATAAGTTACTTAAATCTCACGGTTTCACCACGAATTATTTATAAAAATTCCTGGATACTGAAAAATAATTTTGAGAGCCGCATGAAAATTTTAACGTATATGTTGGTAAATTACCAATCAATATTGCAAAATTCTTATTGAAAAATAAAATAAGTAGTACTGACAGGCTCCAAGTTGAAATTAAAGTTTATGCCAGAAGATACAAAAAGTGTAATCCTGAACCATGAAATATGCTTTGTAAAGGAAAACGTAATGTCGCATTTTTTCCTAGGGACTTCAAAAGCCAACAATGATCTATCACTTTCCCTACCATCACGTGTTCCAGCTTAAGCGAAAAACAGGGCATCATTAAAATTTAATCTGATCTGCTATGGGACTCATTAACTTCATTAATTCATTTAATTTTTAATGCCTATGATACTTGTGTAAAATAGGAAATAGTGGAAACAATGTTGAACAAATTGAAAATAAAATGATCTATCTAGTTTGGATGCATATATTATTCGTCCAGGTATCCATTTAAAATTAGAGAATATATTATTACTAACTCAAAACAGTTTTAAGATATATTTTACAATGATTTTTACTTAAATGTGGGTCTAAATTCATTAATGTTGCATTTCTAATCACGTTATGAAGAAAAAGGAATGAAAGTCCAAAACATAATGTGTTTTGGACTTTTATTTCTTATTCGGTTTAATGTATCATCTTCAGGTCGAGTCAAACTTCAAAACTCGATTCTCAATGCTAAAACATTTATTTCTAGCCAGATATTTTCTCAGCCTTTCACTTCTTTAATGAGAGAATAAGAAATTTCAATCTCAAATATTAGTCCCACAACTTTTCATAGACTATCGACTGTCCAGTTACACGTTAAGATTTTCTTTTGGATTGAAACCTGTGGATTTATCGAAGTTAAACTTTCTTTTTGACTCACTCAAAATTGGTAAAATGTCAGTGAATCAACATTTTCTTTGTGGTAGGAGCTGTTTCTATGGTCAAGAACACTCAATAAAAATCGGAGCTCATATTGCCATATGGGCATTATTTGATTTTAATTTTCTTTGGCCCAGCAGTTAAAGTTCCCTGAAGATTGATTGATTAATTTTTAAGATTTTAATGGCAATGCCTCCGATAATTTATCGCCGCTTTTGTCCTGAAAAAAATGGATCACCTTTGGATGGAAATAAAAATCAAATCGTTCAATCTTTTGGGTCGAATCATGCATGTTAAAATGAATATTTAATTTTTTCTTGCATTCTTCTAGTTTCAATTCCTGAACCAACAATTTGGTCAAATACCATAAGATAATCACAGTCCACAATTAGTACACCCGTTTCCGTAAGTCCTGCGATCTTTGTTAGATGTACGTATATGTATATTGGTTATTGTAAGTGCTACAGTCTTTGTCAGGCATGTACGTATGTATCAAAAAAATTATGGAAAATGCTTTACGATATTAGATAGCATATCAAAGTACTTTTCCCATCCATCAAGAGACAATTATTGCATTTCCTTGCCTCTTTTTTTTAATATTAATGCGAATATTATGGTGCTTTTTGAAGGATGAATCTTAGTATTGAGGTGATCATTTTCACTCTATGGAACGGTTTGAAGCCCTCAATGATGCAAATTTGTTCCACGACGAATGTTCTTCTTTGCTTCTCTTATAAAAAGAGGGTATAGAGCGTTACAGAGCTTTCGTTTAAACATTAATAATATATTTTTTCTTGAAAAATGTAGCTCCCTTACAGCGAATGTACTGAAAATTAAACGGTTAATAACGCTTTGGCAGCGGATTAGTGATGAATTGCAAAGAAAACCCAGATGGGCATGAAAAAAACCAAGGAAATTAGGTGCGTTGTATTAGATTTTGGAATTCTGGAATGTAGTGGTGGATATTTGAAAACCCCAGTAAAAGACAGTGGAATTGAAAAAGAGAGCTTACAGAGAGTAGAAAATATTTTATACTTAGCTGAGTATATGTCTAGTAATCGGTGTAGGGAGAGAAAGGGAGGAGTCATTTTGTGACATGCAAAAGAGAAATTTATAAAATCCGACAGAGGCTTGGACTGGAACATTACATAAGGTAAATATGGTAATGTTTTTTATGAAATTTTCAGCGAGTATCGAGTGTATTTAATTGTTGTGGTTAAACCTCCTTGAACTTTATCTACAATTATTTTCCTGCGCTGTCACAGGTGTGATGAAATGTGCTACACCGGTCAATATGGTATTTCCAACAAAACCTTCTTAATTACATTCACTTTAATAGTAATTATAATATTTGTGGAGGTGGCGAAACGATTGTCCAGCCCAGAATTGCGATTCTTAGAACTTCATAATGAGCGCCGATTTTTTATCATAAGTTAATTGACAGTTAATGATGACGCCATCGCCGTTCTACAGACTTCATGATTCGGAATCAAACCTAACACATTCCCTACCGTCGCGAAGAATCATTCAAAATCGTTTTAAATTTTAGTGATTGCAAAACGTACTAGAGTGGAAACCAAGTCACATTGGCAGTAATATTCATGATCGCGCGCCGAGAGAAGAGTGCTCGGCAGGCAGTCACGGCTCACGCGGCCGACGGCCGCCTCTCATATAATCGCCGCTTCCGCCCTCCCACGTCGCTCTCCTGGCGCGAGAGACGGCGGGGGTAGCCAAGAGAGAGAGAGAGAGAGAGAGAAAGAGAGATTGGAGAGAGAGAGGAAGAGGTTTATGGGAGGAGCGAAATGGCTGAACCAGTTAGTGGCTGGTCTCCGCATCCACGCCCCGAGGTGAACGAGCACCTCCCTCCTCCTCTCAATCCTAACCACTCTCCCTCTCCTGCCCTCACCTACTTCGTCGCTCTCCCTCCCCCTCTCCCCGTAACCCCCACAATACACGCCGTCTCCTCCCCACCCCTCGCACTTCTTTCCCGGTTGCACCCCCTCGATCGAAATCCTCCTTCAGGAGCACCACCCCACTTCTTTCCGACCACCCTCCCCCCCACTCTACCAACGACTCGACGACCAACCACCCCTCGAGTGCCTCCCGCACACAGGCAGGCGTATGGCAGCGGGGAGGGGCCTACGACGAGCCCTCTGCGAATTCCGACTCTCGTCACCGACTAGAACTTAATTAGTCGACCCTTCCCGACCTTTACCCCGCAAGAGGGTGCGGTCAACGTTCGGAAGAAAGAATAACATGCGATAATGCTTAAGAAAATAGGATAAAAGAAGGGATGAATAGGTGCGGAGGGAGAAAGTTGACAAGAAGAACGATAAGGGAGGTAATTCAACGTTGATCGGTGTGGTCTGACATCCTTATCGCGTCACTTGCAGAGTAATAAAGATTTATAAACACATCAGGGGGTAATAAATAACATTAATTTAATTTATTCCCAACAATTAATCATATTAGAAGTTAAATACATGTGTTGCTCTAACTTATGAAGATCAGTTCATCTATCTCCAAGAAATATCAATGGTTAAGAATAATATTTAGAACTTTTAGAGAATTGCGAAACAGTAAGGAGAATGTGTAGGTTAAAAGAAGCGTAAAATAAATTGGGGAACTATTAAACCTCACTCATCTTGCTCTTTCAAAAAACCATATGCCTAACCAACATAGAATACAGAAAGAAAAGTAATAGAAATAAAAATAGGCCCAATTTTCAACAAACATAAAAAACATTGAATAATTTTGCTGGAGCCAATTAGAAGAGAGTTATAAAAAAACAATTAAACTTTCAGTCGGTCTTGTGAATACCATCATATTACAGTTACTAGTCAATCTTACCAGATTGTATCATATCTATCAATAGATATGTTAAAATTACCGGAAACATTATCTCATTATTTATCAAAGGTGACCGAAAAGCTAGGCCCTAATGGTTGAAATTTTCAATCCGAGTGCAAGATATTATTTTACCTAATGAATTAATCTATGAGCTAATCACGGAATTGAGTGAGTGAGAAAACTGTGATTATAAATGAACCGTATGGATAGTACATGCATGGATAGGAAAATATAAAGATTCTGCCAGTTGAGTACCCTGAAACAACCAGGAAGCTATGGAAAGAAGAAATTCAAATCCAGGTGACTAGAGCCATGATGTCTGGTATAGAAAATCTACCTACTATACATATACATGCGATATCCTCTTACAACTGACACACTTTTTGATATTCGTTGAGGTAATAACTCTGTAATGTACATACAGGATTAAATATAAAATATTATGGTTAATATAGTTTTCATCTGTTTAAATGGAGGAAATGGATCGTAAATTGTCAAGGGACGAAGACAAGGAGGTGGAAGGAGAAAATTAAGAGTGATATGAAATCAGGGGGTGAAGTTGATGGAGATTAGTCACCGTCTAAAACAGTGAGTGACTGGCTGTTGCCATTTGTTTTTTAACAAATTCCATTCCTTTCCAAATCATTTTATATCAGCTTCCTCGCTCAAGACAAACTTGAGTGTACCTCCTTTATAGGGTTTAGAGATTTTAACTAAGAATTATGATTTAATCAATGAACATATCTCGATGTAATCTCTCCTAACTATCACTGGCTGCGACTCTTTTAGGAGCAAATTACTGAAACATCCTCTTTCAAAAATAGGCCCGCAAGCAGTTGTAAAAACGATAAGGTTTGAAGATACAGAAAAGGCAAGTTACCTTCGCATAATAATGCAGAAATTATATTTGAAATCCCCTTCGGATGAATCATGATGCAACACTGTAAATTATTAAATGTCACTTTGTACCTTAAAAATTAAACGTTTCTGAAACTAGAGTTCGTATTATTGTTTAAAATGCGATCTCTCTTCGAAAAATATTGAATTGTTGTAGCAACATCATAAAATTCATTTTCTATAAGATATGCTAAATTATCTAATTAACTCCCTGGTGCATAAGTACCCATTGTTCTGCAGGCGTGAAAACGTTTTCTGAATAAGGCAAAAACAAAGATTCGGAACATACTATATTATATGTGTTATCTTCGCGTATAAATTTGGATGGTGCATATCTTTAGTGAGTGACCTCGAAGGAAGGTGAAGATTTTGCGAAAAGCCTTTTTTTCTCTCTGAATTACGCAAAACTTGATCAACACTACTAATGTATTGACATGCCAATATCTTTCTCATATAATCTCCAATGAGTCATGAAATAAACGAGTTTTATTATTGTGGCATCCCTTATGGTCTCCTGAGGAGCCCTCCATTATCCAACGCTAGGTGCGAGCTATCTTAATTGGTGGACGCCACGACCTCACGAGAGGCGGTCGACTCCATGGTCTCAGTTACGTGGCAGAAGAGAAATCACCAACAACTGACGGACCGTCTTCCATTAACGGCCTCGCAGCTACAGGGCTGTGCGTCAACTCTCTCTCCCCTTCCCCTTCCAATCACTAGCATGGAACTCGCTGTTCATCCCGCCCTTCCCCCTCACGAATCACTCATCTCCTTTTTCCCAACTCCCACTACTCTGCACTTCGTACTCCATGAGGACCACGGCTACGAGCTGCAATATCAATTATTACCACCATCGTGTTCCTTTGTTAATAGTTGGCCAGTCTTCCTCCCTCCACCTTTGTTTCCCCCACCAAACCCACCACTCCTCATTCGATGATTAAAGCAAATGGTGATTTGGTCGTGTCTCTGTTGTGCAACCAAATCTAATCCTCTCTCAACCGTTTTCTTTGTTTTGCCGCCGGCTTCCGCTTTGATATACCCGAAAAATGTGGCCAAGGCACTAATAAATGGTGATCTTGGTTTGCTCATTCGTTTGGTGCGTTTGCATGTTAACTCCTCAAAGTTCTGTGTGAGCTCTGATGTATGGAGAACATAAACTTGTATTTTCAAGTCAAACATTGCCTTAATTCGTTATTAATCTCCCAAAGAGTATGGCCATAATTTCTCCCACCATTGTTTCAAGACTGATTGGACGCAGCTCTCCATTCCAAGTTGTCTTTAAAAGCCCACTCATGTCTACACAATTTTTTCCTTTAATTTCGGAAATTATGTCTTTCACTGATGTCATCAGATGCTATATGTTAATTTATAGAAACTTTTTACAGAATCACATTTCCTTCCAAAAGTTGACACGAATTGTTCCTTCCGCACCTTGCTCAAAATTCATTCCATGATCTTTCACGTGTTTCTATATTTACTTTTAAAAGTCACTCCAGATAGCTAGAAAATCAATGCAAGGTGCTTTAGAATTATATTTTCTGAAACACATAGTTTCACGGTAACAAAATTTGCAAAAAAATTCCTCAATGAAACAAAATTTACAATTATAACTTTAGCATTCTTTTATGCGAAGTTTTGGTAACTAATGATACAGCCTGTCCTTATATTTACCAACAAATGTATTTTGAGGCTACATGGGGGAGTATATACTCATTTCAATTTACGAAAAAAAGATGGAGTAAAACGAGAATAAAAATGAAACCTCTGATGAAGTTAGTATTTCTATTATATTCTGTTGTGGGATGTGAACGTCGGGTAACTAAACCATTTTAACTGAGCTGTTAAATACGCTTTTCCTATGTATAATGCCATGAACTTATTGCGCATTGGATACACACATGGTTTAAATAATAAAATATTAACACTTTTCTCGTAATATGCCTCTAATAGAGATATTAATCTACTCTTTGCTCAGTGGTAAGTTATTTGAGGTAATATAAATTTATTTCTCTATTAAAATTTAAAGCAAGCGATGCGTAGCTTGTTACTGAAAATGAAATTAGGGTCACTGGATAAGTAAACTTTATATAATTTCACTTTATACTTTATTACACTGCTACCGGTTTCGACAGGCAGGCGATATCATCAGGTATAAAATATCGCCTACGTGTCGAAACCGGTTGTAGTGTAATAAAATTTAGTGGGGAAAATACAAAGTTTACCAATTCAATTTGCTTGAATTTTCACAAAGTAGAGCCTGAAACCAATGAATTCATTAAATCAGGAGTTAATCGAAAATCCGTGAAAAGTAGAATTTTACAATCTTTATGAGTATATTAATATCCAGTAATATTTAATATCATCGTTTCCATTATTGCTCTCCGTGGGGATATAGAATAATGGTATTTAAACTAATAATAAAATCTGTTAATGTTTTTGCAATCAAAGGGTGCATATGATATATGTAATTGGCTTCTACTAGACATAAAAATCAAAAAAAGTGCTAGATTTTATATCTCCCGGTGCACATTGCGCCGTGGTCAATAAATGACTAATGAAAACACACCATTTAGAGATATCACAGCCAGTAGAGACCATGCTTTAGGGTTTCTTTTCTAGAGGAGGTACTTTGGAGCTCCTGTTTGTTCTTCAAAGGGAAACGAGAAATAATTTTCTTGAGTAGCTGGAAAATTCTCTCCAAACAAATGCCTACTTCAAGGCTTTAACAGCGGGTGGGTGTGTGGGTGGGTGAGGGGGCGGTTGTGTCGGGGACGAGGCTCACGGGCGGGTAAGGCAGGGCAATAAGGGGAATTAGGAGCCAAGAGTGGTGCGGTAACAAGGGCAACGCGAGCTTTTTCCGTTGGGAGTGGTGGTGGGGGCAAACCACCTCTTGGATCCCCCTCGCAACCCCCCCCCCCGGTCTGCGCCCCTCGTGCTCTCGGTGTGCGTACCTCGGGAAGCAATGGGGTTTCCGCGCGAGGGTCGAGGGGTCGTCGGGAGCAGACTCTTTCGCGTCGGTGGGGCGTCGGAGGGTGGTGAGGAAGCGGATGGGAAGTGAGGAACAAGGAGAGATGTCTGTGATGAAGAGGAGGATAAATAAAGGAGGCTTGAAATATAGGTGTGTTTGCTCCACTGGTTCCGCTCGGCTATAATTCCACATCAACACCGTTGAGATATCTCATGTGAACTGAGAGGAAAACATTTTGCAGTAGATGTTGTCATTTATGGCAAAATTTCTTCTATTCCGATTTCCTCACCTACGGATACGCAAATAAATGTGATTCTAGTCTGTTTCAACATAAATTCTAGTTTATATGAATCACGTTTTGATGAATCCTTGAATCCTCAAATCATATCAAGAACATAAACCACGAAAAAGTGTCGTATCTTACAAGTTCTTAAGTCATTTACTGCCACATCAAAAGTTGAAGCCATTTAGGCTCACTATTTCGTAACCAAATAAATACTTTTTTGAACCAACGGCGTCTGCTCTCAAAAATGGACTAAATATAGGAAGTTGAGGAGGACGAATGATCATTTTATTAGTAGAAAATTAATAATTTGAAAATAACATTTATAAATGACAGGACAAATCTTCTTCTTCCATCCAATTTTTGTTCGTAATTAACCTCTAAGCAATTGGTTTTTCCTAATTAACAAAGAGACTAAAGGAAGCCATATGAAGGCCTCCACAGGGGGTGTATTGCCATGGAGTGGGTGAGAGATGGGAGGCTTGACTTTTTTTTACTAGGGTTGAAGGAGGGAATCAGAGGGAAGGAGACAGTAGGAGGGGATGAAGGTTTTTTGTAACAGGAGATATGAAAAACACGTAAATAAGCCTCTGTCTTACTTACTCTTTGAAAGTTTGAAGGTACCATGCCTCCCGCTGCGAAAAAAAAGGATATAAAAATTTGAGAATAAATAACCCTAATTTTTCGATGAAAAAAAATAAATGAGCACACTTTAATTATCATCAGACA
>CM073770.1:35567963-35663022 GCA_037158775.1 Hetaerina titia
GCTATTCACTCTGCGAGAAATAGCCTCTCCCCCCCCAAACTCCCTTCACCACTCTTTCACAACTCCCTTCCCCTCCATTCTTCACTTCCTGCCTGTCACGGCGAGAGGGGAAGGATGGGAGGGGGTGGGAGGGGGTCGGAGGGGTGTTGGCCTCGGAGGTCTGAGAGGGGCCGCG
Source organism: Hetaerina titia (assembly GCA_037158775.1). Taxonomy (NCBI): domain Eukaryota; kingdom Metazoa; phylum Arthropoda; class Insecta; order Odonata; family Calopterygidae; genus Hetaerina; species Hetaerina titia. The sequence continues at coordinate 35,568,139 of CM073770.1, forward strand.
GGGAAATTACATCGCCTTCGCGAGAGAGAGAGGGAGGAACAGATGAGGCGGCAAAGGGAGAGGCGGGGGTTGTAAGGGGTGCTCGGGGGGTAGGGGGTGGGGGGCCTGAGAGGGGTTCGGAGGGGGTATGGTTTGGAAAGGGGGATAGGGAGAGGAGTGTATTGTGGGGCCTCTCTGGATTTCCCTCGGGGTCAAAGGGAATTGTGCGATTCAGGTCACGTGGCACTCCCTCGTCTCCCCCCCCCACACTCCACCTCCGCACCCAAGGGGCGCCACTCCCTTCCCACCCCCTTTCCTTGCCCACCTCCACCCCTCGCTCTTTTCTCGCGAGCGTCGTAAGCTTCTTTTCGTCGTTCCTTTTGTTCACTGCCCCTTTACTTGGTTTCCCCGTATCAGCCAGATATATCTCTGTACACATATATTTACGTAAACATATGCATGAGAGTATATAGGTATATCTATATGTTATGTCCCGACGTACGAAGAAATGCACTCAATAGAAGACGCGCATTGGCTTTTCGAGAGCAAGGAGAACCGAGGTATATTTGCTCGCTTATTTGTTTTTCCTGTGCACATGTGTGTGTGTGCGCGCCTCCCCGGTGATGGCTTGTGTGCGAGCAGTGTGGCGTGCACTCGGATGGAACACCGGCACCAGCGGCGGATGGAACATATGGACGGGATTGGCTGCCTATTTTCCCGCTCGCTCTCTCTCTCTCTCTCTCCCTGCAGGAGTGTAACCCTAAAAATTGTCGAAGCGAGCGAGCACAGAGGGAGGCGAGGGAGTGCAGGGATGAAGAGGAGGGGGGTAGTGGAGGGAGAGGGATTTCTGGCGGGGGCGGGCAGGACGGAGGCGGGCGAGGGGACATCATCCCTTAATCCTCCTCAGTGTGTCTCCGGGGAGGTCTCCTCCTCTCTCCGACGCTGCCTCTCCTCCCGTTTGCATCCATTACTCTTTCATTTTATTTTTTTTCCTCTGAAAAACCTTCATCTCCGTCGTCCGTGGTTATCATAAGAAAAGGGCTCTTTTGAGTGAGGAAAACTCTCTTTTTGAAAGGGATGCGGTGATAAAAGGAAGGGTTACGTTATAAATGTTTTTTTTGGCGAGTTTAATCTATTCATTAATTACAGAATCGGTTGAAAAACGTCGTTTTAAGCTGCGTTCCCACATGTTATCCTTTTTCTCAGTTTTTGAAATTCCGTAGGCACTGGCTGTGATTGAGAAACTTGGTGCACAAGTCGCAAAGGTGGGCTGGTAATTATTCCAATTAACTTTATGCAATAGCATGGTAAAAAAAAATTTACAGTCAAGAATGAATAGTGGTACCAGCAGGACATGCATTCCAAACTCAGGAATTTGTTCAATGTTAATCCGGGTCTACGCCAATCTCATTGTTGTTATTCTTCAGTATTCAAGAGATCGCAATTTTTACTATAACCGTAGCTTCAAGTATTTAAAAATATCATGGAATTTATCATTTTAAATTATACCATTTTTCTAGTCGATAAGCCTCTTAAATGGAACCACGTGTAAAAGAACGTTCTATGTAGCTTTCGAAAATCTGCTCCATCCTTGGTTTAGAGATATCATAGCATCTACAATATTACCACAACGTGACACGGTTGCTTTCATCAATTGAATTTTTTTCATTTATTGTTTTATGGTATGTGTGAAAGATGAATGAAAATGCTCTATTCAAATTATGCCGTATCATATTATTTGGTAATGAAATTGCCGTTATCAAAGTTCTCGATACAGAATTTTCTATTCATAAACAATAAATATTAATTCAATGCTGCATAAACATCGTTGCCTAAGCTTAACGTCGAGGATGCTATTTTTGTGTTTTTTCTATCATCCCGTTAAGAGAGACTAAAAATTTCTGACAGAGGTCATAAGCCCTCAGAAATGCATTTGTTTAATTCCTTATCAAACAAACTGCCGCTGAAATAGCATCACCATATTACTCAATCTAGTATTAAAATAATCTAAAACCTACCACAGTTCGTCAGTTAACGAAAATTACTCCGGTGGTACCAACACAAACCTTATTATGTAAGTCTCTTATTTTACACCATTTTATACCCTCCCGCAAAAGATTCGGTTTCCAATTACGGCTATTTTCCGGAACTCTTTTGTGTCCCTCCGGTACTCCGGGCGGAATAAAAATAAGAGCTGAAAGAGAGAGGAGGCGAAAAGTGTGTGGGAAGATAAAAAAAACAGGAAAGGAGAGGGACGAGAGGAGGGGATTGCTGCGGGAGCGAGGGGCTCTTTTTTTTATCTGCTCCTCTCCCCTCCTTAGACCCTCCCGTCCCTCTTCCATAGCCAATGAAAGGGACCTACCGGCGCATCCCTGGCGCCCCCCCAACCGCCTCCTCTTCTCCATTCCCACCTCGCCTTCCCCCGAGCCGAGCACCTCTCTCTCTCTCTCTTCGCTCATCGCTTGGCGCCTCCGAGCTCCCAGTCCTCACACCATCACTCTCCCAGCACGAAGGAGAGACCAGCTTCACCCCCTCAACTCTCCTTCCCCAGACCCCTATCCGCGCCCCCTCAACCCCTCCACTTCAACTGCAATCGATCTCATTCCTCAATTCAGCGCTCACTTGGGTCCGAATCTCTCTCTCTCCCACACCTCCTACAACACCCCCTCCAACATCCCTACCAGCACCCTCTCTTCAGCACCCCTCCCCACTCTCCCCTCCCTCGGGTACCCTCCCACCGCGAACCCCGCCACCCCTCGAACCTCCACCTCTTCCTCCCCCTACGCCGGTCCTTGTTTCCCTTCGTCACCGCGCACACCTTTCTTCGGCGCGTCTCCCTTATTCCTTACCTGCTCTTATTTAGGCTACGAAGGCTGAATGGAACACATTTTAAGTCAGTAGTGTGCTTCGTGGCATCACCCATGCCTATCAAGTAGCTTGGCTAAAAACTATGGCAACTTTGTTACTTATAAATGTTGGTACAAAATCAATCGTCGTTACACGAAATCCTTCTTTCAGAGATTTATGGGCCAATTATTCTCCCTGTGAATATCTGACGCAGCGAGTCTACACGACAGTTTACACATCTTTGCAGACTTGACAAATAATTTTTGAAAATCAATAAATCAAGAATAAAAATAATCCAATCTTGATACTTCTACAAATAAAACCTTTTGTGAAAGTAATATACCTTGAAGTACGGGTATTTTTATCAAAATTATTATATTTGTTACAATTCTATGATTATTAACAATTATCCCTGATTGCTCGAATTTTCATTTAAGTTTCTTTACGCTCAGAACGTGTAATATTCTTACAGTCCATACGTTTCCACAATTTTTCGCATCATAACATTCCTTAATTGTAGCCATTTAAATAAGTAATTTTAATTTTTCTCAATAAAATGCAATATAAAACCGTTTTGAAATATTTGTTATCTTCTGATAGAAAAATCAGTGTAATCGCAATGTCCCTCTGTTCATGCTTAGTATGACGGCATGTTCTATGGATTCTTAACCTTTCTTAAGTGGCTCGTATATATTGTGATTAGTCATGATCGTTCCTCATATGGGCGAAATTAAATTGAGAGGATTAATTTTCAAGATACTTTTGATGTATACTATTCTAATGGGTACAATTGAAAAAAAGAACAAGAGTTATTTGAAAATATCTGACTCTCTTTGATCAATTGTAACGGTACTAAATTTTAACAACCGATATTTAGCTGCTAAGCAAAATATCCATGGTTTTATTCACAGCTGAAGATCATGCCGCAAAGGAATACGTAATACTTTCCGTGCGTACTCAAACACCGCTTCATTGGTAAAATGTAAAAATGACAATGAAAGCGAACCATAACAATTAGAGTAATTATGCCTCCTTTTTTATCTGAACCCTCTATTATCTTATCAAGTGGCACACTATGCGAACTAGTGCCCATGAAATGCGCAAGAAATTGACTGCTCACAGGATGCCTCTGATGGAATAAACTCCGTAAAAGTATTCTAAAATCATGTTTGACGAAGGAATTACTTAATTCCATTATCATTCACTATTAAATCTCTAATCTATTCTGCTACCTATCGACATCTCTGCTCTCTCATAGTTTCTCAAACTGACATCTTCGATTACATATTCCATTTTATCCTTGGCCTACCCCAGTAATACTTTCTTTCTACATAACCTTCAATCATGGTCTTTAGTAAGGTATCGTCCTTCAGGAAATTTCCATTTAATTTTGCTTTACTTCTTATAAGTATTTTCCTCGGGCTTCCCCCATCGAAGTAATTTGTCGTATTTCACTCAGTCTATCGAAATCATTTTCATAATATACCAAATTAGAGAGAAGGTACTCCAGTTGGTAGAGAGTGCTTGGTAACTGAATGAGGATCCAGATTCGATTCCGAGTGTCACCTCTGGGTTCTCTCAGCTTCAAACCAAGTTGTATGATTTTTCTGACACCAATTATTCCTGGGAAACCATGGACGGCACAAAAAAAGTGATCTGCGAAATTCACACTTCATTGAGCTGAAGTAGTTGGTTAAACAGGTGAAGGTAGAGTAACCTCTATCATCACCTATTTAACCAACCTTTGATTTCCGAAACGCCTACCGCAGTTCTTTTAATCAATCTTCGGGTTGATGACTGTGACCTGACTATGACCAGAAAACATAAATATTTACTAGTAAAGAAAAAGTAACCCATTTACCAATGGCGACAGGATTTGCTTTTTAATTCTAATGCGGAAAGTGTAGCTTTAGATGTTAATATTTTATAGGACACTCCATTAGTTTGCCAAAGTGCTCTGAAGAAGCCTTGGAGAAATACCTGACATATATATTCTCTCTCCCCTGAGAACCGCCGGAACAATTGAAGATTTTAAATTTTATTACGACAATACCAACGGTTGCATCCATATTTTTCGTATTTACTATTTAATCTCTGATTAGCAATCCCTGGACATAAGGAAACAGCCATATACTAAAGTTTTTTTTAGTCTTACTAATTGACAGGAAGCCAAAAATCTTTTTTCTCGGTTAACGTTTATCCACGAAATCGAATCGTATGCAAAATGGAATTCTTCACTCTTTTAATGTAATAAATCTGAATAATCACGCCAATGGTCTTCTTCACTAAGGACTTCATTTTTTTCAAATGGTTTCAGACCATGGTAACAACGATTCAAAATCCAAATAATTGATCTTAAATATCTTGGTCTTTATCTGTGAGGGATTCTCCATCTATCGTGAGTTAAAAAATATCTCACTCATATTTTACGTAGTTCAATTAATTTTTAATCCTTTAAAACTTTCTACTAACTAATTAAACGCAAGTAACTAGCTAACAATATCATTGGCTTAATATTATGCTATCGTAGTATTAAGAGGAAACATTAATATATTTTATTTAATTTATAAGATATTTGTATACAAAATTACCTAAAACTGCTAGCTAGAGTAAATAATACATGTAGTTCTACCTAGTCATGAATTTGTGGCGAAAAGAGTTAATTAAAAATTACTCCGTCCAAACGTTCGGCAAAATGGCCTCTCGGAAGTGGTCAGCCGCCATGTGCGGATTAAATGGGAAAATTTGCGGCATGTGCCAATAAAAGCATACGCGTGTCGTCGTATGAAGATCTGCGAAAGGCCTCGAATTAAAAGCATGGGCGTGAAGGGGTTATTGAGGGTGTCCGGCCATTACGCTGCGGTGCGAACTCGTCCTCCGCCCTTAATAAGGGGAGGCGGTGAAAAGGAAGAGAGCGGCGTAAACACAGGGGAAGGGTGCGCTGGTTAGAACGGAGAGGACGTGGGGGAGGAAATTCAGGGCGGGTGGGGGCGTGGGAGAAGGAGTCAAACGCGCTGATAAAAGTAGTAAGGTTATTAAATGAATAAATCAAAGTTATTACCCTCTTTTATTTGTAATGCAACATATGGTGTCTGTTGGCGTTGAACGATATTCTAAGATTACCTCAAACGCACCAAACTTAAAACAATTTTGTGGGCGAACCGATAAGACAGGTTACTGTATCACTGTTATAATTTGCGTATTTAAAAATGTCTATTGTCTAATATAACAAATATTTCTTTTAGGAAAAATCAAACCATATAAACGGGCTTATAAACTTACATAAATTCAAGATGCAAATTTAAGGGTATAAAAAACGTTTCCCGAGGCACCAGAAAAGTGTAACTAACTTTAGGGATGATCACATGGCGAGCATTATCATTCAAAACATTTCTATTTGTTGTATTTACAGGCTGCTATGTAGAACCTACCATAAGATTAGCCAATAATTGTATTATTCCCTTTTCGCACTCTTCTCCTTCCTTTGCGTCCCCGATAGCAACTTCGACTAATTGAGATGTTAAAATCTCCTCTCCCACCCCACCTTGAAGCTACCCGATCTTTTCCTTCCGCCTTAGCCTTAATGAGGCGAAATTCCTTTAATATCCGATTTTTTCAAACTGTTAGTAAATAGATCAAGGCTACGCGTTACAATTCCATCAATTTCTTGCCATGTGTATGGAATATAAAGGCTGATGACTCATAGAGAAAACATTTGTCCATTAACAAACCCATAGGGCAAAGTGATCAGAAAATAAAAGGGAGAAATTTCAGAAACTGCATACAAGATGGTGTGGAGAGGCGATAGGTTAGGGCGAATTCCCCTCTCCATTTTAATGTAATAATAGAAAGACTATGTCTTTTTAATGTGGAAATGGGAGAAATTTGAACTTTAGTTCATTTTCTTGATTCACAGCATCCATTTTTAGTTGTTATGAAATGGAGGATGTAACTTGGATGGTTGGTAAAATATTGAATAGTTTCAGTTTTATGGAAACTCGCTCTGCTATTCAACTAGCTGAATATTGTTTCACTGAGTGGGACAAAATTTTGTAGGAGAAATATAGTGTTAAATAGAGGGGTGAAAAGAAATTTAGGGAATTCTGAGGGCAGAGATGAGAGAAGAGTGATGAAATTACGTTCGACGAACGAGATGTGGGAATCCGTGCCGAAGTCACGCGACCCTCAATCGACGGGATGCGCATATCACGGCCACCTCGCCCGCCCCCACTTTCCCTCACCTCATCCCAGAGATACGCACGGGTGCAGCGAGGCGGGGGAGAGAGGAACAATGGACGGTCACCGAGGGATATAAACTCGCCTGGCAGTCAACTCCTGAAGAGAAATGGAGTTGGAGGGTGTGAAGAGGTAAGGGCTGGAAAAAAAGGGTTGAAATAAAGAGACAGGACATATAAAAGTTGGACATAGTTTATGTCACCAGAAAAATGCCGAAAAAAGTATTCGCGAAAAACGAACAGGTACGTGTTTGAAATACGACCAGTGAAGTATTTTCATAAAAAATTGCTTGTTTTGCACATCTTAAAAATTATTATTACTATAAATATAAACAAAATAGCTAATAGAAAGCCGAAGTAAAGTGGGGAACGAATGTACTCATACGGTCTTTTTCCTTGACTCAAGTAAATTTATTACCGATTGAGGAGTGTTAGAGTGAACATAATTCTGCTAAAGACTGCACAAATGCTAAGAGCATGTCATCTGTAATAATGCTATAAGAACATTATGCAAAAATAAAAGTTTTATGACACACATCCTGAGTGAACATTGCACCAAAGTATTCTTAATTTTCCGCACAAGATATTTAAAACGATTGCAGACGAATAGATTTGACTAACTTTCCAAATATCCACAATGAATAATCCATATTTTATACTGACAAGGACATTTTACACATAATTTTATTCTCTCTGTATATGAGACTTCCTAAAGATTATTTTAAGATAATTTAAAGCGTAAAGACATACATTCATTTTTGCTCGATTTTTTTAGTTTCTTGAATTTTAAATTAATCGTTGATAATAATTTAGTGAAATTTTAAAAAAGTATATCAGTTATCCTAGTCTACTGAAGAATATTTTCACACTCGTATACAATGCCTTCATTATGTTTGGTATTTGATGATCTGATGTTTTTTTAGAAAAGTTATTTATCTAATATGTTCTTTTATTTTATCTGCCACAATCAAAAACTTAGATAACAGCGTGTTATTCGTTGAATTGTTACTTTTAGCGACTGAAGCCAAGGCATGTTAGCAGGGAAATATATGAAATACAATAATCTGCAACGGAATATAATTTTAATTTTACGTATGTGGGAGGCATATTTAAGTGTCTCATTGTATCTTCCCAAAAAATGTCCATGAAGAAATGCAAACTGAAAGCCCTTGAATTCAAGGTACAATCTTCAAGCAATAATTGTGAACTTCCCCCTAAAATTTCTCTGTATCTATTTAAATTGTTCAATAAATTTTCTTTCATCATTACCATTTAACAGATGTATGGGAACTTTTTAGTTTTAAAGATTCATGAACTTATTGGTTTCATGAACATTAAACTTATTGGTAGATACATTTACATGTGTGTTGTGAAAACATTTTGTATACTATTCTAGCACTACGTAATTCACTTTACTTGAGTAGTCCCTGTACTAACAATGGTGCAGCGATAAAAATTGTTTGTATATGTTTTATACAAATGCTTCTCCAACGAGTAGGTCGGTACCATTGACATTTTTTCTCAGAAATGTCACGAAGCGAAAATTTAAAGTGATTAGTCCACTATTTTCCACGATTTTATTTATTACATCGAAGGTAAATCATTACATAAAACCATAATGTTACAATTAATCTGAATATTTCGTTTTACACTTCTCAGGTTAAACGAATAAAAAGCATACGTGAATGCATACACAATTAAAATTGTAATTCAAGTGCTGGAAAATAAAATTTAATCGGTAATACGTACTTATGTATTAAAAGGTTTAATTTAATTTAAAACTTTAATACTAAGGACACTCATTCGGTATAAAAATATCAATTTCGATGGTTAATGCGGCATCGGAGGGATTGGAATGAGGTACCGGAGGATTTTTAGATTCTGTGTAGCTCGTGATGGATAGTCTTATTTTATGTTAAAGGTTTCCTAGACCTAGTTGACAGCGATATGTGGCCAGGGGTCAATTTAAACACAATAGCTAATAATGAAAAATATATATACTGTTCTTTAAAAGAGGTATATGCCCTCGAAAGTTATTACACTATTGATTCTTTGGAGACCATTGAATTGTCCTATGAGGAGGAACGATGAAACTCCGTACGACGTTAGCGTTAACTACTATTCCTATTTCAAGAAATCCTCCATTTAGCATGGAGTTCAATCGATGGAAGTGCACTGTAAACCTTCATTAAAAAGTCCTATCCTTTTTCATCTTGAAGGAGGGCTTGGAATGTATGGAAAATCTCTTCCACTGGAATTTTAGACATCCCCAAATATTAATCTCTTTAGTTCACATTGCAAATATGTTTCAAGAAGTATCTGTAAGCGGAACAGCGTTTCAGGCAAGAAAATGCGCCAACGTAAATAAGTGTGGACAATATTTCGACAAACACGAGACGAGAGACCGTGAGTGAAGGGGAGAGCCAGGATATATAAAGAGGACGGAATTGGCGGGAGGATGGGCCTGGAGGATTTATCGCTTTCTCCTGCTTTATCGGAGGAGAAAAGCGATAATGGGTGTGAAAGATAATGGGGGTGGTCGAGATCGGGGGGAAGGTGAGGATTATTTTTCAGGATGATGGGGACAGTGGGCTCCGCGTTGGTGGCACGTCCCTAATGTGCCATAATTGGTATTGAGGTTTTCTGGGAATTCGGAGATCGGGAAGGGTTGGACAGGTCTGATGGAGGAGAGGGCGTTCAGGAAGGATTCGGCCTGGTTGTTCGCTACGGGAGGAAAGTGGGAAGGGTTTAATTTTAGCTGGCCGCCGGCCCCAGGGGCGTTTGACGGCCACTGGAATTTCGGGGGTGATTTCTCCAGTCGTGAATTCCTCTCGGAGTTCGTCCCGCAAACTGTCCCCTCTGTGTGATAACAAGAGGTGGCAGTTTCATTGGAGTCCACCGAATCAGATTCTATCAAACCCAAGAGTCAATTCTAAACGAGGAATGTTTCATTTTAGGAAGTATTTCCATAACTAGTAATCGTAAAGGGAGTAAAGGTTGCAGGAAAGGGTGTAAATTATATGTTTGAGTCACATTCTCCCCACCATTAAAATATTTCGGTTCCAAGGAAAGAATTAAATGTATTCCACTAAATGTTGTGGTACCAACTGAGTTTTAGCCAGTATTATCCTATTTGTATTTTGAAGTATTTCATAGCATAAATCTATACTATTGTCACGTGATGAAATGATTTCGTATTTTCAACATATCAGACTGGGACCCACTCATGTATTTTTTTCTCCTTTCCCCTTGTATTTGATATAACTCAAATTTGAAATTATATAAGTTTTCTATGTCGTAGTATTATTACACTAATAAAGGTTTGAATTTCACGGTATCATCTTTTGAAATATAGATACGTATTTTTATCCTGTAGGCAGATATTTTACTTGTTTGTTGGTGCATCTTTGCAAAAATTTGATTAAAACCTTTTTCAAAGGATTCAGTGAACTTTTCTTTTAACTTTTAGGGTCACGCTAAGGGAGTTTATTGAATCAAAATACTTCACTTTGTGACGAACTTGAGATACATATGAAAAATCATTTCAAAAACCAAGCATTTAGAAACTTCTGGACACCAAGCACTGCGTTTCAGTATCAAAACACAAATATATTTTAAAAACAACAAGATTACTTTTGTCGTACCCACATCACCAGTGTCCTGAATTAAAGCACATGAATTCACGGCAAATAATAATTATAAATGGATACTCATTTGGATAAAATTCAAGAGTCAGGTAGTTTCACGTGTACGAGTGTATTTCTGGACAAAGGAAAAAAATATTTTCTATATATAAAATACGGAAGCAGTGCAACAATCCCAACTTTGACAGGCATTTATAAGTTTCTATAGATTCCGATGAAAGCACTGCTTTGTACTCCGTGGAAAAAAAATACCACTCTTGGCATTAAAAATCAGACGCTGAAAATTCAAGCAGAAGCAAACACTGGCGTCAGAGTGACACTTTGATTTGAATTTATCGCAAAATAAAAATAAATAAAAGAGGGGGAACGCCCACAACCACCACCCTTGAAATGTGCCCGTGGATTGGATTTTATATAAATAAACCCGAAGGGGGAGGAGAGGGGAGCAGGGAACAAATGTACTCCCTTGCAAAAGAGCGATATTCACAAGAGAGAGAGAGGGAAGGGTGGGTGCGGTGCGTGCAGGCAGGCGGGATGTTGGAGCGGAGGAGGAGGATGGGGGAGGGGTACGAAGGGGGTAGGGGTGGAGCAGGGTGGGACAATTGCGGGGGGAGCGGCGCTCCTCGCTTCGGCGCCTTGTCACCTTTGTTTCGAGGCGTATTGAGTCGTGGTTGGCTGGATGGTTGGTTGGGCTCCTGCTTCGTCGCTCGTTGTCTTCGGAATGAGTGAAGCTGCTTCGGGACGGGATGGAGTGGGAGGCCGGGGGGAGGGACGGCTGAGTGGATTGGGAACAGGTTGTAGGGAGCAGCTCCCGCAGGGAGAGAGAGTGGGAGTCCCCGGAGAAGCGAAGCGTCCCGATTTTTAGCCCTGGCTTGCCTCGTCGGTCGGCTTTCAGGGGAGGAGAGGGATGACGGTAATGATAAGCACCGGAATAGGGATGAAGCGGTGGAGTGTGTGTGTGAGTGTGTGTGTGAGTGTGTGGAGAGGGCTTGGGGAGCATTCTCACAGACTCCGCGAGCCATTCTGCTCCTCCTCTCTCCGACTGCGAGTCGTCCCCCGACAACCGCGACCTCTTCCCCCCCACCCGGGGATACCCCACACTCCTCCTCTACCCCCGTGGCGACCTCCTCCCCTCCACGCGTGCGCATGCGCGAAACTGCGTCCTCTCTCCCCCCCTTCCTTCCCCGTTCCCTAAACCCAGACTTTTTATTCGTTTTTTTCATTATACCTCCCGTACCCCCCCGTACCCCCTTTCCACATCCTCTCCCACTCTCTATCTCACAAAAACACACACACACACACGAAAGCCCCCACTCGCCCATTTCCCTCTCCAAGGCGACGTTTGGACTCCCGAGTGCCTCCCCCCCCTGTGTTCCCCTCGATCCACAAACCCCCTGCGCTGTCTACACACCATCACCACCCCCTCCCCTCTGGCCCTCCCCGCTCAGCCATTCTTTCACAGGACTCTCCCACCTTATATCGGATTGGTCGAGCGGGAAACTGAGGAAGGAGTGGAATACTCCTCCCTTCTGTCAACTCTCCCTTCACGCCCCCCCCCTTTGCCATATCCAACTCCCCGTCCCACCCGCGACTATTTACCCTCACTCTTCCCACCCCATCGAGCCATTCAAACCTTCCCGTACCCCACCTTAACCCACCCCACCCCGTTTCCCTCTCTCTCTTCCAAACTGCTTTGCTCCCCTGTGCTATTATTAGGCGCTACGGCTCTCCCACATCGGTTCCCTCGAATCCTCTCCCCCCCTTTCCCGGTTTGTTCTTCCACCCCCGACCCGCCTACTCCCCACCCCTTCTTCCCCTCACCCTCTCTCAATCCCATACCAGGGACCCGGTTCACCTCCCCCTCTCTCCGCGACAGCCGTCAACATCGGGAGTGCGCTTTGCGTGTGTGCGCCAGCAAATTTCCGAGAAGGATGGTGTGAGTTTGTGTATGTGCGTGTGTGTGTGTGTGTGGGTTAGGCTGCGGGAAAAATGAATCCGTCGCTATTTCTCCTTTGCCACCTCTCTCTCACACCGTGTCTCCCTCACACCCTCCTCCCACCCACGCTCCCTTGCGTCCCGCGACCGCAGCTTCGACTAATAAAGCTTTAAAAAGCTCCTCTTCCTCATTCTCGCCACATCCCCCCAGTGCTCCCCAATCCTCCCTCCTACTCCCGCATCATCACTTCTCCGCGCCTCCCTCGATCCCCCTCTGACTCCTCTCCAAGAACCAACTTCCCCTTCGGTGCGCTGAAATTTAACGCCAACAAATTCCATCTCGTTATATATTTAGGCGTTAGCACTCCCGACTGACTGAGTCCTGCCGAATGCGATTCGTGATGTTGAACTAAGAGAGGGTGACAGGACGACATATTTTTTTTTCAATGTTGCCTCCCTCACCTCTTCTTCCTCGCCACGTGGCTCGTGTGAATAGATGTTAAGTGGACTTTAAAATATATTCGCGAACGCGTTTTCCGTCCGTTGCTATTTTATTACTTTGAATTAATGGCGGGAGCACTTGTCAAATTCCAGTGTGTTTTTTTGCCTAAAACTTACTTCTTTACTTATTTTTGTTCTTTCCTGAGGAGTGTTTTCTTTTACTAAATTTACTTTTCTCTGATCATTCATTTCGAACTAATGACAATGAAGCACACTAACTCTCGTTTGGCTCACGTGCGAATTTGCCTTTTCTTTATTCATTTTTCTAAATTTAAAATTAGGGCAAATACCATGGAACAATAAGTGTTTTTGGATTCACGTCCTTTCTTGGAAGATGTTTGCATTTAAATTTTATTTTTTTTAACCGTTTCAAAAATATGTGCTTCTAAAAACTTCGAACATTATAAATGAATTTATTCCAAAGGAATTTTGGATTGTTCTAATTTTTATAGGTATATTGCAATAAATATTTCCCCAATTTTCCAATTGAGCACGTCGAGAAAGAAAGAAACAGCTAATAAATCTTGTGCACATGAGTAGATATGTGTCCTTTTCGTGCCACTTGACCTTTGAAGTATGTGAACGAAAAAATCTTTTGTAAAAATTGCAGGAATTAAAAGTGTGATTTAGTGTATTACCATAAAGAAAAATTAGAATGCCAAACCGATAAAAAAGGTATATTGAGAAAAATCATATTACTTTGACGTGATTTTGGTCATTATGCTTGGTCTGATCTCTTTCCAAGCTTAAATAAACCATTTAAGTATTTTGTACTTGTTTACTTTCATTCAATGAAAAAATAATTTCATTTATGCGTATATTAGTATTTTTATTTTATTCTTAGAATTTAATGTACGTACATTTCCCTATATATATCTTCACCGTTTCAATCTGAATACCATTATCTTCATATTTTCTTGTATTTCAAAGGATGATGAAGTACTTTAACATTATATTCAGTCACTACGCGATATCTCTAAGATATTTTTCACTTAGTTCAATTACCGCAAATTAAATAACACGAATGTTATCTTGAATTCACCTTGACGGAATGAAGTTTAGCAATGTTTAAAAGTAATTATTTCGCATTTTATATACGTAATGCAATTATTTTTTGGTGCATTGCATGCATAAATGCTGTAAATAAGAAGATAGCCGTTTTCTTAGCTTTAAAGGTGTTATTATATTCTTTTATTCGCCTGCCAATGAATTTGCAGCATTTTCAAATGCTTTAATCCATATTTTTAATAAATATAACATGTTTGTTTTCATCCATATTTTTAAATCGTTTTGAATTTCCCGTTGCTGGGAATGCATTTTTGATACATAAATGGGCTCATTTTCTATTCGTGTGCTCGTACTAGTTTTCCTCTTGACAGTCATTCATGCTACTGCAAGGTGAATCGTTATTTGAGCGATATGGCATAAAAGCATAGAATTATATAATAATTATTTTGTCGCCATTGCTTATGAGCCTTCCAGAAAATCAAAATTAAGAAAATATCACTAACATCGGATCAAGAATGATATGACAAAAAAGATCAAGAAGTTCATATTGGATCAAAAATGTTAACGAAAAATGACATTTATGAAGCCATGTCAATCTAATTGCTAATAATTGTAATCTAATTGCCTAATTTGCTCAATACTTATATCATTACCCATAATCAATATCGATACCATTCGACAGTGTTAAACGAGAACAATAAATGGCAGTCGACATTGAGGAGTTTTTATAAGTGAGTAAAGTAAGTGTTAAATTGTTTTATGATCAGTTTACGAAACTAAAAATGAAATAATAACCTATAAATGTACAATACTGGTTAAGGTATGCTTTACTCACGACCATTTCCGATGTGTACATCGTTTAAACTTAAAAATAATATAGTGCATCCAAAGCAGTTGTGTTTGAAACTTTTATGAGTGAAAATATACAAATGTTTTTTTTTCTGATAATATGGAATAAGCTGGCAGAAACTAAGTACCTGGGATGAATAAAAATCGTTTTACTCGAACTTTTTAGTGACTAACAAATCAATTTGAAGGAAATTGACTATCTGTCACAAATTGAAGTCATTTCCCTAGACGTACACTCTCCTGGGATATAGACATTCCCTCATAACGAAATCTTTCAAAAACTCTTGAATGACTTGAAAAGTGTACAATATAAAATCGTTTTCCCCTTTTTATTTAGCAGAATATGAATTGCGTATTGATTGAGGCTGAATTGGAGAAACATTTTTTCCGCTTACTTAGGCAAAATGGCAATTCCATGAGTTTCTTCACAATATGATAAGTATTTAATAATTTCCATTTATATAAGTATGAAATACAGTGTAGGGTAGGAAATAGTTGCGCCAGAGTTCTTATTCACTTGTTTTATCCCATGCGTCACGAAACCTTCATTACTGAGCGATATGCTAATTGCCCATAAAATCAAATTTGATAAAACATGAAATTCCTTTGAAACATAACTTCGTTGTACTATACATCCATTCAACACTTCTCTGAAGTTTATGCTACCTTGATATGGAAAGCTAATTATTGGAAATTACATAAAATAATTAAGAAAAATATGACTATTTTAGTAGGATAGACGAAGAAAATCCAAGGATATTTTAAACGAATGAAGAAAATGAGGGAATTGTATCTAAAACTTGTGAATAGGTACATTTTAAATTTATTTAGATGTTCTCAATAGGTAAATTAGTTTTATTTACTCCATTCACAAGCGTTATCAGATATGCAAGTACGGTAAGCTAGATGGCTCTGTTTTCATACTGCTAGTACATAAAATTGCGAGGAAACCTGAAATGCAATGTGAAGTTGAGCATGAACAATACTCATTATTATGATTTGTTACCTACTTCATGGGCCAAAGAATTTTTTCACCGGATGGGGAACCTTTTTCTTTTGTGAATAAGTTACTCTAACGGTTCAGAGAGCGGAAGGGTATTTCTCACCAATTCCAAAAACATGCCAACCGACAGTAGCTTGAAGCATATTCGTCCCGTTCTTCATGTTTCAACAACTTCCTTATTTACTCATGTATAGGTTTCTCTTTATAATAATTCTAATGACCCTGCTGCCAACCTCAATTCACCTTGATTTTTTAATACTTAACAGTGAACTGTAAGATGATATTGTTTTTTTATTCTTCTAAATGTGTTGGCCATCGACGCACCAGTGATCAAAAATAAAACTGCTACTTAAGGGAAATTTCTCATGGGTTTTAATGTGGACAATATTTCTAACATATCTGACTCCATCCAATTCAATTTCTCTTATTCCAATTACTTGTAATAGTTACCTAGCTTGTTTATAGAGAAGAACTCCGAATTTGTGTTAGTTATATTAACTGAATTATATAAACAGGCTGGTATAGATGCAACACCTAATAATATATGTACGTGGCTTATAATTGATAATGTAAATGAAGTATAATTAAGTTATAAAAAATATATATATATATCTAAAAAGAAGACATTCATTTCATGCTAAAAAAATCTATTTCGGCAACTCGATTGCAAGTGATTGTGCTTTAAAAATGGAATAAAGATAAAATTGGCGCCATGTGAGTTAAATAGAGATTAGTGTTAATTGAAGGAGTCTAATTTAGATGTCTAAATGAAATATTCTTTTTCCAGTACCCCAATATTTAATTAATAGGCATATAAAAGAATATTGAATCATTATGGGATATTTTCCCAAATTTATCTTGTACTAAGTATTGAACAAATAAGCTCCGTCTTGAGAAAAATACAAGGTAATGATACCGAGGAATTGAAATATGTAATTTTTCTTCTCCCCAGGAAGTGAATTTAATATTAAATTCTCGGAGAACCAAGCGAGTTTATTGTATTATAGATAACCTCAGGGTATGTCATAATAATTAAATGATTAACGCATTTAATTCAAGTTTTCATGCTCGACTTCTCCCAAAAATGCTTCAATGAGTTTACTTGGTCTCCATTACGAATTGTTATCAGCCTATACTTGGCCACTTTTACGCCATTTTTCATATCACTTTACATGAAACCTCGGAAACTCTTGTTAAATCAATTCAATCAAGTACAGTTGACGAAAATTCAGCGGAATATAATCAAATTATGACTGTTTTTTCGGCCGATTCCCGCCTACTTTTTTCGCCTTCAAGAATACCCTAGTATTCGTTCCTCTGCCCTCCTCGCGCTAAAAGCAGCGTATCCAAATAAACCTCCGCCAATCGTTGGTGGTCAGAGTGCCGCGCCGCGCGAAAATAACGCCGCCAGGAACCCTAGCCTTCGGGAGGAAGGGGCGGCCGGGAGAGGCACAGCGCCGCCGATGAGGGCGACTCTTCCTCGCTTTCCCCTCGGAAGTGTGTGAGGAGCGGGTTCAGATTTCGTCACGCGAGGTATGAAATACACAGGAGAGAGACCGTCCATACATTTAAAACCCGTATTCGAGATTTTGATTGAGCATTTTTCATTGGAAGAGGTGAATTTTTTCTTCTTCCTCCGGGATGCTGCCTTTTTAAAGGGGTTTTAATATTCCCTGGGGATTACATCATATTTTGTTTGGCATTGCAGTAATAAACTTATTTGGAATTTTTAGATCAGCTTAGTTCTGACTTGTAATGCTCACTTAGCGGGTGACTCCGTTGAAAGTTACTGTTGCGGTATCTCCCGCAGTTTCTTAGAAATTTTCAATGATAAAATACTCAAGTGGTTCAAGTTGGCTTTAACCTCGTGGACTGTAGCACTTTGCACATGACTACGAATGCCTATGACATTGTATGTACGGTATTTCGTCACAACATCTTCTTCCTTTAAAGCCCCCAAAATTTCGCAGTGTAAGAGGACACCTAAACAGCTTAACTGACTAAGGTTTGAGTTCCGATCAAGGCAATTAATTTCTACTCTCTGAAATTGTTGCACTGTAATGCACACTTAGCAGATGATTCCATTAAAAGCTACTATTGCGGTATTTCCTGCAGTTTCTTGAGATTTAGTCGTGACTTATTAATAAAGCATCGTTTTCATAGCATAGAATGTTTATGAAAGTAATATTTAAGCTATAAACGTGCAATATATACTTGCAATATATTAAGCTATATTTATCCATCTGGCACTTTTTCTTATTTTAACTTGCCTTCACTGATGATTTCATCCAATATTGTATTTAAGAATTCTGTATGTCATTTACAGACTGAATTGAATTAAATATTGTTGCGATGAAGGCGGTGTTTGAACAATGAGACTTTTCTTGCTTTGATTGAATTTAATACTTTGCCATAAATTCCGGGAACATAAAAGAAGCATTTGAGAATGAAAATGGTGTTTTCGAATACCTACAACTATAATATACGAGTACCTACAGCTTTTTCGTTTGGTGCAAATCTGTGCACCTGTTTCTGGTCCGGTGATGTCTCTTTCAACCTTTACTTTTATGATTTGGAAAAAGATCTTTTCTACTCCATTCAATATAAAGAATGGTGTGATGGCAAACCTTTACCTCACGCGACGTTATCCCCTCCACCTTAAAAAGTCACAATCACATGGTGTACCTATCCACTATAATTCACTTTATTATCCCAAATTACCTTGATAAAGATGACTTTGTTGGAAGTTGAGATATTTTTATAGATAAATTTCAATGTATAACTGTACGTTTTGTTATCACTTATCATTTTTGTTCCTTTTTTATTAATACAAGCTTAGTGAACTGTAAGCTCCGGGTAATAACGCTCTGTTTTTCATTTTCAAAATAGATTTTCTTTTTTATTTTATATTTAGACTTTGAAATACGTGCAACATTTTATCTAACGCTCAAGGTTGCTGTGAAATGAAAACATTGGGAGATGTATCGAAAGTTTGTATTCTTCGCTTAGTACTCCATTCTCTCACTCTGTGCTCTCCTCTTCTCTTCTACCGATGATTTTTGAGTCCTGGATTTCGCACTATCTCGGAAACACTTAGTAGTCTCATCTCTGGATTGAAAAATCTTCTTACTGTATTCCTTGGTTCCCTGCACTCTTATTTGTTGGCTGTTTCTTATTGTCTCTTGAAAATTTACGTCTTGCTAAATTATGGGATTTTTCAAGAAAGTTCATAACATTTGTCAAACTTTAGAAGAGTTGTCATCATTCAGGAGTTGTAGCGATAATTTTAGTCTCTTCTTTTTAAGCAGCATACAAATGAATTCTATGAATTTTTTTGGCTGCATATGTCCATTCAATTAATTCATTGATTAGTGCTCGCTAGACTTTCAGACAACAATAACTCATTCTAATAACCATTAAATGAATCATATCGCAAGTAGTCTTAGTTGTCGGTTGCCTCCCATAAAAACTACCACTACCATGGATCAAATATTTCATATGTGGTTAGTTTTATATAATCTGCACGAGTAAAATCTACATTTCGTCATATTTTTTGAGTTAACAAGGTTAATTCTATCATTGCAATTGCGCAAATTATGAAAACTCTATGAAGTATAAATCATGTCCAAATTTATGGGAAAAAGATTGAGAAGAAAAGGATGACCCAAATTGCAGAGGAGCCGTCTGTTTTCTCTCAAAAAAAATATTGAATAAAAATGATGACACATGTGCATCTTCAAATCATAAAATATCAATTTGAATCCATTTTGTACTGACCCATCTGGAACTCTCGGGAGTAAAGTGCGTGACCTACGAGTTGAAATTGTGCAATATTGCGAGAGGTCTTGAATGAGTATGTCATTCCAGAAAATTATATTATCAAGTGTTGAAAAATAAGATAAATAATATTTCTGCACTTGAATGAGGTAATTATACACGACAAATTAAAAGCTCCCAAACAATATTTCTTAACAAAGTATTCAATCGCATTTCGGCCAGGACCGATTTTGTATAATATGGACTTATTAGCAAACACAATCGTGATTGATCGACATTTTTGGAATGCATATGTTTTTTTTCAATTTTGCGATGCCAAGGTAGATTTAAGCAAAACTTTTGATTCGGCCAATATTTTTTGTATTTGATTTTCAAATAAAGGAGCAGAATCTTTAGGGTAAATGTTGAATATGTTTGCAACATATAATAAGACTTTGTGCATCCAAACTTCTTATTTCTAGATATTTTGCTGAAAAAAAGAGGATTTGGGGTAAACACTGCAATTTAATCTGTGTATTTCGTATTTTAATAAAACAATGAACTCTCACGTCGCGTTTGAAAACTAATCATTCACTGTGAATCTTTATTATTGGCATTAAATTACCTTCCCTATACATCCCCCATTGTTTCTTTTTCCTTTTTTTCTCCTCTAATAATCTGTCAAGTGGGCAAGGTGCTGATGAAATTTCTCAATCAATTGAAGGAATATCATTATTAAATAGCAGTGCCTTCATTAATCTAACTTGTGAATCCCTTAATTCTACAAAATTAGGTCATTTCTTCATCATCTCTTCAACATAGTATTCGAATCACATATAAATATTGTAAATTTATATCATAGCTCAAGAAGTATGATATTAGGGAAAGGTTTTAAAAACGTAAAAATCAAATTCTAACATGCACGTATCAGGTGTAAGGTTTAAAATTAAAAAATTGGGAGTTATATGATCCAAATTTTTTTCATGTTTTATTAGTTTCATTCCTCATCAATGTCCTTGCTTGCGAGAGGTCATTCACTGTGTTTCTAAGTTACGGAATTATCTCACTGAAAATTTGAAGTACTATTTCTGTACATGAATGGGTTTGTTCATTTCATAACTTGCATAACTACGGCTCTTTCTTACCTCTCGAACTATCCTATTTTAATTTTTTTGTTGCATGTTGGTCCTTTTCTGTCAAATTCTAATTTTTTATCCATTTTTTATTTCTTTTATCATTTTACTTTTAACAATTTGCCTTTAAATTTTTACGTATGAATAGCCAAAATTTTGTGAAATAATTATATGGTAAATCTTGGTGAGATTGAAATTAGGATAATTATGTAGTTCTTGGTCTTCAGTAGCCAGTGATCGCGTGTGATTTATTAATTGGCATTGATGTATTTTTTTGACTCAAAGGTCCTACCCAACCCTTTGTGGTAGCTTGTGGCATATGTATTGAATAGGTTTATGTGTAGATGCCAAATATCAAATAAAAATATTTTTATAATTTTTCTTCTTCGGAATTTGATGGAACTTCCTCGTTCTTTTTGTCTCCGCATCTTTCTGTGGTGCTTCAATCATAAACTTTTTTCTTGTTCCCACTCCTCAGTTTACGCTGGGAATATCCACCAGACTTCAGAAAACTACGGCCCCTTGTCGAGTCACAAGTAGAAGTGTCTTCCGGAAGGAAGAAACGGCTCTTTACTCATCCTTCTCGAGAGTCATCTGCCTAATCTGAACCCCGGGAGGCACCTCCCTCGCGCATCTTCCCCCTCCCTTCACGGGATTTTAGGTCCAAGGGCTCACTCTCTTCGCAAGTCCGGACGCTCGATTTGCCTGGGGATCGACTCACGAAGAGATTCGGCGGAGGGAGTGAGGAGGTGGGCGCGCGGGGGGCATAGGGAGCGCAGGGGTGGGGAGAGGGAACGAGAGACAGAGATATATATATATTAGCCACTGCGTGGTATCGCGGTCCAGCCAATGAGAGGAGGCGACTAATTGCATTGCCTCGCTCTCCAATCCGAGGCGAGGAGCGTTGTCGACCCCCCGCCCCTCCAGATCGCCGACTGCACGGATACCCCATACCCCCCTCTGCCATTTCTTTCCCCTATCCTCCTCCCTCCGTCCGATTTCTCCCCCTCTCTCTCAACGAAGAAACCAGAACGACCTCCCCCTCTTAGAACCGCGCTAGCCCCTCACAACCCGTGTCCCCGCGAACCCCTCTCCCCCCGTACCGCCATGTCCTCCCCCCTTGCGCTCTGCGGGTCGGGCGCGAGAAAGCAAGGGAGCCTTGCGGTGGCCGGGGGTCCAGCGGGTCATTCCTCCGGGAGGCTTCCCCCGGGCAGGAGAATTGCTCCCGCTGGGACGTCGTCCGGCCTGGGGGCAAGGCATTTGGACGTATGCGACAAGTTGCTCTCTTCACACGAAAGTGAAGGAATGGGCTTGTGGGAATCTTCTGGCGTTGAGGGTATTTCATCAACCAAAGATGTTAGGCAGGAGAGTTTGTTGTAAGAATTAGTCCAAAAGGATGAACTACTTCTTGCTAAAATTATTTTAGTTTATCTTACATAACCGTGCCGCCGTGATGTTAAAAGAAACATAGTATTTCTAAGCGCTATTCAACGTAGGAATTATTGGTATTACGAAAATTATTCCTCGGATATATTTCTTTTTTATCTCCTGCCTCTCCAAGTTCTGATTGTTTTTCCTCCCTCTTGAGTGCTAACATAGTGTGCTTGAGTGCTTCTGTCTCCGACCATGACGTCCATATTTCCTGCATCTGCATTTATTTATTTTTATTCCTTCAGACAATTTTCTCCAAACCACCAACTGGGGAAAATTTCAGCCAAAAATATTGTTTTTATCTAAAGTTTTATGGGCATTGGAAAAACTGTTTAGCTCTCTCCTTTCTTTATAATTACGAATGAAAAATATTGCTCATTGAGAGACTATAGCATTCCCTTGTACAATTCTTATACGAAGCACTGCTTCTTGCTTAATCATAGCCGATAAATAAACCTAGATATTAATTCATTAGTTGGGTTTTTTTGATAAGCAAATAATGTTACGTTCCGAGGATCGGCCATCTAAAAATTAATAAAAAAACGCCATGCATCATTTTGTTAAAATGAAATAATTATATTGTGTAGATTTAAGTGTGAAACAAATCTTTTTTTTATTCTGAAACGTATCTTTTTTATGAGAAACTCATTAGAAAAGTATGGTCAAACTATGTGTTTTACCGTAGATTTTGTACCATACAGGTACAAAACTGTCACTCAATTTTTATAACACTTGTTACACTCATGACACTTTCTACTCCAGCCAAAATGTTTACCCAACAAAAACACTGAAATAGTTGCTAGAAGCAAGCTATGAAAATTTTTATATTTGGACATATAACTAAAATAATATTTTTATTTTTCCTCGATGAACTTCATCCTGAATTTATTTCACTGAAAGATAAAAAGGAACCGTTTTATCTCAAGCTCCCAAATTCTTATTTAGCCGCATCTTTCTCGTATAAAACGGTTTCAAAAAACCACTCAACCAAGAAAAATAGTTCCAAATTGTAAGCCAAAACTTTCAGAAGCACTATATTGTACCAACTCAACCAGATTTGTAGCATGTGTTCATGCCACACTTTTATAGTCCCTAAATAATAAAAATTATGGTGTCAAACAATATTGGCAGGTGAATTTTATTAACTGATTTCTATGGAATTAGTCACGTGATGCATTACCTTACCCCAAATTCCACATTTCAAGTGATAACGTAGAAGGAATTTTCGGGCAAAATACCTGAAATTAAACAAATATTCTGGAATACTTAGCAGTATCCAGTACCAGAGTGACTCATCATAAAAATCTTGGTGCGTATTTCTTCCGTTATAACGTAATTTTAAGGGATTCTTCATGAAAACCATCTAGTTACATTTTACTAGACAAAATAGAAAAAGATTTAATTATTGGGACTGGAAGAGGTGTCTTTACATTTATAAATTAACGGGAGTTGTTTTGCTGAATTAAAATGCTCCAAGCGTGCCTAGATATAATTTGTGAATACATCAGCGACTTAATATAGTCTCGTCCCATGAAGGCGGCTAAACACATTTACTTAATCGAAGGCACTCGAGGAGGTCCATTCAACCCACCCCGCGTTTACATTTGAGAGCGGAAGAGGGAAGAAAAAAAGAGCGGAGAGGACGAGGAAGAGACAAAGCGCGCTCCAAACTTCGAGAAAGCATTCGGGTGGAGGCGTCGCCCTCCACCGCTTGTGCCTCTTCAGACGGTGGGCAGCACCCCCCCCCCTCCACCTCCCACCCCCTTTCTCTCTCTCCCCGCCTCCCGAGGATTCCTCCCCTCTGCCCTATCCCGACCACCATCGCCGAAAATTCTCTCCCCGTGGAGAATCCCATCTCCCCCCTCCCTGCTCATTCCATCCGGCGAAACCACCACCCAGCCCCCTCCACCCCACGTCCCGGAACCGACCCACCCTCCTTTCATCATCCCTCGGAAGGCGGCCATTGGCTGCGGTCACGGATCGAGTGACGGGGGAGTTCACTGGAGGCGCCATTACTCTCCCTCCGCGGGTTCCGTCTGTACACTCCACTCCCTTATTCATCCCAAACCCGCCCAACTCCCCCCACCACCACGGTGCACAACAAACATCCCCCCCCACCGCGCACTGCTTCCCCCTTCAAAAAAATCACAGCCCCTCCCACATACTACCTTCCACCCCATCCCTCGAGCCCCCGCGGCCGCGCCACGCGAACCTGCTCCGTGGTCCATCCCACACCAAAAACTCCCGCTCGAGCCACCCCGCAAACAAATAAATACTCCCCCGTCCATATTCAGACCCAAATCAAAGCCCGGCTCCCTCCACAATCACTCCCAGCGTCATCCATGCTCGATCTCCTACTCCCCCCCCCCTTGGGTCTCTTCTCTTCCTCCCTCCCCCATCACTCAGCGTACTCCCACTCAAAAGAGGAAAAAAATAAAAATGGCCGCGCGGGGTTACTTGTCCTGTTTTGAAAAGGATAAAAAAAGTAGGCGTGATTAAATTTTTAAAAAAGACGCCAATCCCTGCGGTCCTTGTTGAGATGCCTCTTTCGTCCGTGGATCTGTTGGGCACCGCCCAAATCTGTGCTGCAGAAGTGGTGTCGTTGGAATTGCCCATTGCCCGCGAGCGGGATTCACATTTCGCCTTCGTCTTCTTTCCCGAAGATGAAACGGCGAGCAATTTGGAGTCCACCATCATGGTCACCGTGAGTGGTCCGGATGTTTCTGCCATTAGGGCCATAATATACGGATGCGACCGCTGTCGAGCTCCATACAAACGTCTCCGCTCAAGTCCCGTAGTTCTGGAGTGAGTGAGTCACGAAAATGCATCAATTTGCGTGGATGGAATGGAGGTTCATTAATTTAGCCATTTTAGCCCCACCATTGCGGTACTTAACCAGTGTAAAATGTATCTCTTAATTACCTCGAACATGACCTCGGTAATGGCATCAGTATGTAATAATTATACCCTATCATGACGGTGCAATTAGGATGCGCAATTTGGGTAACAAACCCCTGTTCATAGTCTTAATTTATTTTTTCTGTGGCAAAAAGTGAACCAAATAGCCTTCATTGGACATTACAACTTGCAAATATTCTGAAAGTCTCATTTTAGTGGGTACTCAAAATTCGTTTTTTCACTTCATTTTTCATGATTGAGGAAGTATGATCATCGAAAACAATCCTTGTTTCAATTTGATTCTTTTACATTTTAACTTGAATTTTGAAATTAGCGCATCTCTTTTAAAAATCCCATCTTATTTCGTTTGAAAATATTGTAAGAGTACAAACGTTCTGTCCTCTCCAATATACAATGTTTGTTTTTGCCTCCTTGCAACTAATTTGTCATTTACTTTACCCAAACATTTTTGCTGGTGCATAAAAATGGAATCTAAGAAGTACGGAAACTAAATCAGTTTAAATGAAAAGCGCGTTTTCCTTTAGGAAATGATATTTACATACAGCCATCATCCGTGACTCGACTGACTTTGAAGTCGGCGTCAATTTCAACGGTGGGGTGGGGAAGGAGGCTCTTGTGGAATCCGCCTGTGGACTCGTTCGCCTCCCTTTTCTCTTCCATTTCATTTGAGACCCTTTGAGGAGCGTCCCTTCCGGCGAATGGAGCATCCGTGAGCATGATTAGCGACGCCGTGGATTGTGACGACGTGGATCATCGAACGTCGTCGTGGATTGGGACCCACTCATCAGCGTCCTCCTCGCTCACCCGCTACCCTCCCCACTCCCTCTCTCCCATGTCTCTCCACTCCTTTCACCCACCCGCCGCTCCTGATTCCAGCTCATTATCCCGTTCTAAACCCCTCTCCTTTGCTGCCACCTTGCGGATTCTACTCCTAGCCTCCTAAGGCAGCATTTTAGCCATCATTTTGCCATTAGATTCGTATCCTGCGCTTTATGTGTCTCCGACAGACAAGCGGGCCAACAAGTATGCCTGCGCAAATTAAAGCTGATAGTTGCCAATAATTATACCCCAATAAATCCATGTTAGATTACTAGAATGGAAATAAATAGAAGAAACTCTTCATTGAAAACATCACACATACACAAGTCAGTACTAAACGTTAGGGGATGACATTTTAAAAGAGCATTTAAAAAACATTTAAGTGCTTAAGCGTTTTAACTTTGTCAAGTATTTTTAAGAATTATTAAACTGTTTAGCTCCGTTAAAACAAAGGGTGAGCATAATCTTTGAAATGAACAAATCTTGTCAAACTAAAAAAAATATTAATTCGAAACAGCATCAAAGTGTTATTGTAAAACTAGCTACCTCTTATCTTCTGGATGTTGAGTTCAAGCCTCTTTTGGGTCATTTTGCTTTCAATTCACTGGCATCACGATGAAAACTGAATTTTTACGAGTATTTTTATTTGGTTAGTGCAGGGAAGCGTTTTGGTGGCTCGTGTGACCTAGAGCTAAAATAATTCCCCTAAAAATGGATTGAGCTCCTTTTACCCGTAGCCAATAAGTACCACTCCCTCCATATTCTCCAAACTTTTTGTCTTCATCCTACCTCTCTTGCTCTCTATTTTATCTCTTCCATAAAACTGCGGATGAGATTGATGCCTCTCTACTTACACCACGCAACCCCTCGCTCAAATCACCTCCAATAAATCTAACACCATCCCCACCTCCACCGCCAATTGCAAACTCATAGCGAAGTGAAAGGGGTTTGTTTGGCTTGGCTGAATTATCCAGGGGATGAGGAAGAGAGATAGAAGGCTTTCATATTTTTTTCCTAAAATAAATATTAATAAGTAAACGAGCCCTCCGAGAGCGACCATATTCTCTTTATCGTTAGTCCTTTTGTCGTCTGGGAATAACCCCCCGCGAGTGGGTGGATGAGAGACGGAGGAAGGCGCTGGAGTGTACATATGTAGGTGGTGGGTGTGGAGCGGTGAACTGGAGAGTTTTCTGGAAGGGTGAGGGGAGGGGTAGAGTTAAGGGAAACTGTGGGGTGGGAGAGTCCAAGTGGCACCAAATGTGGTGTTTCCCCCGGATGATGGCGGCGACGGCCACCCCTCCTCTCGGGAAGCACCACTCAGCCCTTCTCTCCCTGCATTATCCTCATTTTAATGCTCCTTGCACAAGCCCTCACCTCCATCTGTTCCCAAGTGCTCGTCCCCCAAAACCAAACTCCTCCGCCCCTCTTACTGGCCCTACTCCTGTCAAACCCCAAAGCATTCTTCCTTGTGGAACGGCCATTCTCGTGCCCCCTCCTAAAACAAGGCTCCAGACGTCTAGGTTATGAGAATGAGCTTGATTCTCAAATCAACTCGGATTTTTCATTCCAGTTCCAGCTTTAACGTTTTAAAAGGACAGTTTTAGTTAAATGCCCGATGCCGGCATTTAATCTTTATGGTCTGCCACCCCACTCCATTATTCCTCAATGATATGACATTTGGCAAGATAATAAATGGAAAATTTGGGAAAAATGAATGGTTCATGGTGCTCTTTCTATTTTTCTTACCATCAGCTTCCATATGTTTGAAGAATTATGTGTAAAATTTGAAAGTGGAAGAAGATCTCCAGTATCTCGCTCAAACTTCACGCGTGGAGAAATATTTCTGATAGCACGAAAAATATATTTCTAAACATTCGCCCACCCATGAAAATTTTCCCTTCTTTATTTTCACTATGCATAAAGATTTTGTTATCCACATCTTTATTTTCCTTCTCAATTTGGATCACGAAGTCTTTAGGTAACTTTGATTTATCTTCCATTTTCTCTTTTAGAAAAGCCTTTAAACCCGATTATCCTTTGAAAGGATGAAAACTAGACCCAATTCAAACACCTACTTCTAAAGTATAAATTCTCATACTTTACTATACCTATCAGATATCCAATATTAATTTAACAAAATCACGTTATTGTATGGAATAAACTTCACTCATAGAGCTTACAGTTTTTTTTACCTTCACTCATAGAAATGTAAAGGTTACGGGTTCGAGTTCTTTAAAATTTGTCGTGTTAACTGCGGCGGTACGGCCATTAAGTGGACTAATTTGACGGCAAAACTAATTTAGGCTTATTGCGATCCGCTACTCAGACTACCATTAGAGTTCGGTAAGCAAAAATATGAATTTGCGTTTCTTTCAATTTTTCCTTTTAGAGTACCTAAAATTTTCCCTCCTTATGCGTACTCATGTATTTACTTTAACCGAGTATGTAGCCATTTTAAATATTTGTTTACTCCGTTCGAGCTCCCTTCGCTTACTCCGTGGCCGTTTTGCCCGATTCTCACCGAGAGATATGTTGGGATGTGGGGACCCAAGACGAAGCCTAGGAAAGAAACGAAAATTGAGGTCCACATTACTAATCCTTGTGCTTGTCCCCGCGTGATACAGAATGCGAGTGTACTGGTGTGTTTTCATGTGCGGTTTCCGCGTAGGAGGGATGTACGAGCGGGGGCGCGAGTGAGAGAGAAGGGGAGCGAGTATGGCTGTGGGTGGAAGGACGGTCGACCGCGGAGGGTGTGGGGGGAGGAGACACGGAAGGGAGAGATGGAAAGAAAGATCGAATTTATGGATGGAAAGCCCCCAATCCGTGCAATCGCAGCGGTGATTCCGTAAGCATATTGTTTCCGCTCCCTTTCTCTCAAAACTCGAACCGACTTCCGCAAAAATAACGTCTCTGGATATTTCCATGGCATCACATTCTTCATTGTACTCACTTCCCTTTTACCATTTTTTTTATCTCTCTCATGTTAAAAAAGTCTTCACCAATTAGAAACTTCGTCAAAAGCCTTCCTGCCGCATATAGCGCAAAATTCATTATTTCCTGGTTCATGGGCCCATTTCTCAATTTTAACTGCCTATGACATTTTAAAAAATGCAATATATCAAATTGAAACCCATTTTAACTCCTTAAATTTATGTTTTCGCTATAATAAAGAACGCAAAGCTACATATTTTAATGAATAGGGATAATTATTCTAATGTAAACAAAAGAGTTACTTTTTAACAAATTTACTCTTATTTAATAACGAAATATAAATTTATAAATTGTATACTATTTTGCGTCATTATACAGTCTTTCGTTTAAATCCTAATCACTCAGTACTCTCTCGTATTATTAGAATTAAACTTAATATATTTCCTCGTAGTAGCTTCAAAAACATCTTATTAAATATAAAATAACTTATGATTTAGGAGGTACTGTCATTAATTTAATCGTTTCGTCCAAAGATCATTTACATTATTAACCGTTTCTTAAGGTTATTTATTGTGAATATTCAAAGTCCAACAAAGTAAAATAAGGCTTTTATTTATACTTTTATATCAAATCTTGCCTGGTAATTTATGAAACGTTTTGTATTATATTTTTTTATATATTCGTATTTTAAGTTATTTTAATTGAATTTTAATATTGCCGTTTTCTGACTGTTTACTGGATATCATCTAAAGCTAACTATATCGCCGCATAATAAAAACCTTTCGAGCTAGACCCTTAAAATTAGTCATGCATATTTTAAACTCCTACGTAGCTTGTGACATCATTTATTTATCCTACCCTAAGTTAGTTTGCCGCAAGTGTTACCTGACCTAGGAAAATATATTTTTATTTCTTTGTCACTTCACTCTCACTGTCTGATGGAGCACTGGCATCAATGATAGGGCCATATGCTAAAATTGGAAATAGCCACCATGAAATCAATGAGGTGGGTTTAATCCGCCATCTTCATAACACCAAAGGCCTCCATTTTTCTCCATTCCCACGACGCACTTCATTGCCTCTCCCAGTACTTCCTTCCCTCTTCACCACTCCTGCTCCCACACGCGTGCAACGCCTTTGCGATGACGTCCCCAAGGGGGACCGCCCCACGCCCCAATTGCAGTCCTCTCTCCTCCCTCTCTTTCCCCACCATACCCCCAGGGAGGATAGGCGCTACTTCAGCCTGCGCGGAGAGTGGGTGGGTGGATGGGCGCCATTGCCTGGAGCGGAAATAAGCACGCTTATAAGCACGCCCATATGTTCCTTCCAAGTATTCATGTTATTTAGTTTGCTTTTGGGAAGCGATCGAGAGGGATAAATCTATGATTATCTACTTTTGAGGAAAGAAAGTTGTTGCTAAGAAAATAAATTTTGTAACCAAAATATTAATATTAATTTAGAAATTGAAAATAAATAACAATTAATGATTGTTCCCTAAATGAAACTAAACACCAAATAAAACCCACACTTTATCACGAATTTCATTCACTGTGGAAGCTAAATTGGAGGAGGACGTTATATCTTTTTATATAGATAAACTTTAAACTAATGTACGACATTTTATTAATGTTTTGCAGTCCATATAAATTTTTAACATAAATATTAATCGGTAAACTTGTAATGGAGATGACAAATCTTATTATCTTTTTTCAATGAAATTCGAGCCATGTGATTTAAATTAATTTTTTAAAAATTGAAAGATATCGTGATCCATGAATATGAGCTCTATTTTAATTGGGACTCATTAGCCCAATGGGCTTAAAGTAATGGCCCCAGCTATTGGTCGAGGGGGATAACAATAGCAATGAATCCTTGATTAGGATGGAGGAACGGCATTACCTGGAGATGCAATATTGTGTTCCCATTGATATAACTGGGAACAGTAAAATATGAAGGATCAATTTACTTCTGTACTTCTCAGATCGTAATTATTTAGGCACTTATTAGGCACTGAGACTTACAAGAGTAGTGCGGCCTCAGCATCCCTCCTTTTTTTCCTCATTAAGGTCGTCCGTTGGTGTGATTCATGGGAACCGGAAGATGGGTCTTGTAAGGTTTCCTCGATGCAATGTCAGCGGACAATGATTATCCCAACATCCAGCTAAGCAGCACTCCCCCGAAAAAACAATCAAAGCAGGAAGTCAATGGCAGTGGGTGGGTGTGGGACGCCACTCCCAGCGCGTCCTCATCCCGCCCTCCACCTCTTTTCCCCCTGCCCACCCCCTCGCTTCCCCGCACACCCTCCTCCGGAGTCGTCGGAACCCATCCGGGCACGCACCACCCCCGTCACGATCCGATCCCCTTTACACGCCCCACTTCCACCCTTCGCTCAGCCATCCCCCATCCACCCCTCCCCTTCCATCCCTGGGACTTCGTGCTTGTCGGCGATTCATCCCGGAGCCACTAATAAGAGCCCCCCTTTCCCGTTTTCCTCTCCTCCTCCTTCGTCCCTCCGTCCCGTGCCGCGCGGCGCCTCTCCAGCCCACGTAAACGCGTCTCTTCATTTTCTACAACGGCGGCGCCATTATCGAACCGACAACGCCGGGCCACCGAGAGCTCCGTCACCACGGAACAACACCCGACCCTCCGCCCACATCCCACCCCTCCCGTGCCCGAAACACCATTAGCATTTTGAAATATCCACTCCTCCAACCTCTTGTCCCAACCCCACTCCCTCTAATGGCCACCCAGTCTCCCCATCCGGCCTCCTTCCTCCCTCACCCTCTCCATTTTCCACTTTCCCGCTTCGAGATTAACCGTACGCGGTGTTGAGCGCAGATTTCCCTCGTCTCTCCTTTCTCCCCACTCTCTTCTCTCGCACTCCCACAACCCTCCCCCCCGTTCTCTTCCCACACGCCCCAACGCGGCGGAGAACCCACGCTATTTCCGTCGCCGCGTGGAAATGACGGGAAATATCAAACAAATGACGGAGACAATTAACGGATGGGACAATTATAGGGAAGAGTTCAGACTAATGGACGACGCTTACGTCAAATGCCGTGCTTTATGGAGATATACATATATTGGGCCGAGTGCCACGGTCGCCGGAACGAGCCATCTGAACCGACATTGCGTGGTGGTGATTGGTTAATTTTGTGGATCATTAATTTGTGCAGATAATTGGCAGGATGGCAAATAAACGTGGGCAGGGATGTTTGGAAGTATTTGTAGAGTTGAAATCATCATTAATTCATCATGCAGGACGCTGTGACCAGATTTCGAGTGTGTAAATTTCCCCTCCTGATGATAACAGCAAGTATTGTGGAATGCTTTCCTCAAAACCACGGAACATTCGTAAAACAGTTCCAGAGTTTATGTAAATTGAACGGAGCAAGTTTATTATTAATATTCTTGAAAACAAGCTTAAGAATTTGATATATTCTTACACTAAACATAGTCATTTCTTTCTTTGAAAGCTAATTACGAAATGCTTTAACAATAACTTGTGCAACGTCTTGTCTATTTCTATATTCCATAAAATGAGAAAAATCTTAATTATAGTTAGAGTATCGAAGGGATTAAAATTACAGAAAAACGAAGGAAAATTTGGTCCATTCTAACGTTTGTAGTATATAGTATTTCTGTGTAAATACCTGCAATAAGAAATGTGTTAGTGGTGCCCCCTGCTGACAATCGTATGGGTGGGCAATTGAAACTTTAGACCCAAATAAACCTAAGAAAAATCAGCATCGGGTAAAATAACGGCAGATACGAGCGCAAAGGCAATCCGAAATGGATCCTTTTAAAATTCGTCGAGAATTCTTCAGGAAATGGCGAACATTATACAATGTAAATTGGATCGCAATTTACGCTGACAGTACATACACACAAGGACGAAGGACGAGCGCTCGCCCTTTTTTATCTTCCTTCTTTTCCCTATTAAATCTCTTTCGCGAAACGTAATTGTCGGCATCCATTTATCATTCTCGCAGAAAAAATATAAATAAAATCCCTTTCCTCCGCTGTACCTCTTGCCTTTAATCAACAGAATCCCCCTTTGCGTCCACCTCTTCGCTCCCTCGCTCTCCCTCTCTATCTCCCTTCCTTTCCTCCTGTCTCTCTCTCTCCCTTTCCTCCTACGTATCTCCACGCCGAGAATAAAAAATGATCCTCCCTCAGCGACCACCCTCGTGGATCCCTTCGAAATTCCAGGGATCACCTCTCTCCCTAGCGAGTCCCCTTTCATTTCACCCTGCACCCCTCTCCCTCCCCCTTAGCTTTCTCACCCACCTCGCATTCTCTCCCGCTCCCCCTCCGAGTCTCTATCCAATTACGTCATTAGTTCATTGCGTGATTTTCACAATTTCTCCAATTTCATCATTAGCATTGCGCACGAGATGGCGGAAAAGAATTAAAAAGGGGGGTTGAAAATTCGTTCGCCCCACACCCCCAAGTGTAGGGATCCTGGAAGATGTAATGGAGTCGTTGGAGTTGTGGAGATGTAGGAAGGCGGGCGGAGACTGAGTAGGACAATATACTTTTGGAGAATATTGAGATTAAGATATACCCGTACGTTTATTACGTCCGATTAATTCAGCGTTTAAGAGTAATGACGTCCTCAAAATTTATTTATTTACAAAAATAAAATTTGCACGCAGCGCCCACTCTTAAATGATGATGAAAATATGCTTCAATTTAATAAATAATTGTGGTTACCACTCAAAATTCTGTTTCCAAAAAATATTTTATGCATATAAATTATTTTTCTAATTCAAGTTAAATGTTAGAAATAGTAGCTACTAGATTCTGTTAAAAAAATTATGGAAGAGAAAAAAATCATTTAAATTAGAGGCAATTAGATATTTTATGGACGAAACACTGATCATTAGCGTACTTACAAAATATTTTCACTGCTATAATACCTAAGCTTATTCACACTCTCATTATTTTTATTTTTTACTCTTATTTACTTCTTAAAGGTTTTAAAAATTTTCTCTCTCGATTCTACTTCAACAATGCAGCATCGCTTCATATAAATAAATATGATAGTTTACCTAGTGAGTTGTCGCCATTGAAACTACTTAAATCTTCCACTTTGATTAATGTATAATATTTGCATTTAATAATTACGTTGAATAAGGAAATAAAAGTCACTATAGAAAATCCCTATATTAACTTCGTAGACGGGGGAGGAGGAGACTGAACTGGAGTGGGAACGCGGAAAGGCGTCCGTGCTTGCGCGAATGTCGCCAATGAAGGGAAAGAGAAGGGCCGGAAGTGGCCGCGGGGAGGGGATGGTGCGTTGGGGAGGGGGTGGGAGGGCCACTCCTACCCACATAGCCCCCGTGCTTGGGAGCATGCATGCATCACTCATCCATTTTCCCGCCCTCCTTGAAGCACGGCGTCCCAACTCCAGTTGGTCGCTGAAATTCTCGCCGAGTCGTGCCAATTAGAACACAGGGGGGGCAATGCGGAAAATGGACGACCGAGAGAACTGTAATGCCAACTGTCGTTAACAGATTCGGCAAGGGAAATATAATTGTTTCCAAAATATATCACAGGCACGACAATCCTTTATCACGTAATTCACCCCTCTCAGAATGCGAATGAAGCAGAATTAACTGGAAAATTCATATCAATTTGTACTTATTTTTGCGCCGCTCGTCAGCCTAAATCATTTCAGAAAATATATGTTGAAGCGACATAAATGTATATAATAATCATAATTCTAGGTATGTCTTTCATTCAGTCATCACTGGGACAGGCGAAAATCGCAGCCGTAATAGAAGCGATACCTTATTGATCTCCAGTGTACTTTCTGAGTCGCTCTGTAGTAATTTATTTTTGTTTTCACCAAAGACATGTGCAATTGAATAAATACTGTGGTTTTATAGGCTCTATATAAATGCTCCACTTAAACATATTAATGGTTGCAGCAGTCATTTACAGTGCATTTAACTTCTTTTGATGGCAATAAATCAATGCGACTCTTAAAAGTTTACATTAAATGCCTAAAGTAAATAATGAATAAAAGAATATATGTCACAGGAGGTTTCATAGGATTAACTTTCATTCCAATGTTGATATTATTAATCGCGTATAAATAATCCCGTTAGTAGTGCTAATAAATGAAATTAAAGTAGTTATTTTTTAAATACTTGTAAATGGAAAAATTATCATGGCCGAATAACTCCCTTTAGGAAATGCAAATAACCAACTTTGGACCAAAAAATACGTTCAACATTTTACTAATGGATTGAATTTATTTCGGATTCTTTCACTTAAAACTTAAGAAATTCTCATTGGTGGTACTTGCTGACAAAATAAAGTCACTTTGGCATTATTTTCTCATAATAAGAAAATGCGAGTTTAATATAAACATAGTTTTCATTCCCATGCCGTCAGGAAAAAATCATTTGAATTTTACTGATACGTGGAATTCTTTTGGAATACTTGAGTAGATAATAAATGAGAGTTTAGGTAATATGACGTAAATTTAATATTTCCGATAATACATGACTAGAATTAAGAATATGATATATCTTTGTATCCTTGAAATATTAATTTAAGGTAATAACTATTGAGTTATATCTCGCTCGTGTTTCTCTCGATTAATTTTTGGGGACATGCTGATGACGTCATCGGCATTTTTTATGTCATATTTGAGTAAAATACAGGCAGAAAAACCAATATGATCTCAATGATATGCAGAAGATAAGGAGTCGACCGACCCGGCTCCAAAATTCCCTCCCTTCCCCTAGCTATCGCCCCTTGACCCCGTCTGCTACGAGTACGTGGATAGGGTTCCTTCATTAAAGGGATCCCGCCATTATCCTAAGGGAGAGGATGGGTAATTGAACCACAGGCTTCACCCACTCTCCCCAACCAAACCCCGACTTCATTTTACCCTAGTCAAAACCCCGGCACGAGGTTACCATCCCTAAGGCGAGATGCCCTTCTCCGAACCGGCTCTTTCGGCTATCTCCACCAGTTTCTTCCTTCCTAAGCTCCCGGTTTTCGCGTCTTCCACCATATCCTCTCCGGAGATAGGCACCGCCTGAACCTAGAGAGTCTCGGCCGAGCTATTACCTGTTTCCTTTTAGGTGTAATACCATCAGTGGGCAGCCTTGATTACACGATCGCATCCTTTATCGTTCAGACGTGCAGCCGCTTCTGCATGATAATATGAAACTACGGCATACCTTTGTGCGCCAAAATGGCAAATAATTTATGTTACTCTAATGTACTGTCTCGAACTTAAGAATTCTCGAAGATACTGATGTTTGTCGAAGTTGGAGGATATTGGAATTGTTCATATTTAAATTCCGGGAGGTATTTTTCAAGCATGGCATTTATCTCGTTTTTAAGTAAGGATAAAATAAATAAAACAACCTGGTTTTATATCGGTTTAGGATTATTTTTACTCTTGAAGAACCGTATATAAGGGCACTTTGATTTTATGATTACTTCGTAATATTTTCCTTGTGGAAAATAAATGTAGGTGGTTTCAAAGCAAATACATAGGATTACTGCTATAGATACAGCAAATATAGGCTAAAAAAGCTGGAATATATTATCATGCGGTAGTTATTGCGAAATAAGCTCCAAATACACTAAAAAATAATGACATGGCGAAATAATTATTATCAGTATAGTAAATTGATTCAACTAACTTAAACCTGTCTGAACTCCATTCTACGTAAATGTAAACTTATTTTGTTTATATCAACACTATATCTAAAATACTTGTTTGATTCTTCAAATGAATAAAAAAGTACATCCACTTTGACTGAATTACTATTATATAAAATGTTTTATCAGCCAACGCAATGAAGAAGGCACGTAGCACAGTAGCAAATTATTGGAATGATAAATAAATCAGTTTCTGGCGTGACTTGTTGGGAAATCTTCATATTGAAATTGAAAAATGAACAACTTGGCTTTTCCACATAGTACATTCTTTTTTATTCCCTACCAAGGTTTCGTTATGCTATAACATCTTCAAGATTCTAAAGATGTTATAACATTAAAAAACCTAGGTATTATTATTAGGTAATCTACCGGTTAAGGTAGGTTTTTGGATGGACACAACTATCAAATAAACATTTTCCAACTCCAAGCAAAACCCAATCTAGCAACCTAATCTACATCAGGTCCCTCTTCATCTCTTAACCTTGGTAGTGAATAAAAATTTTCTATGCGGAAAAGCCAAGGTTTTTAATTATAAATTACGATTGGAATGATTTTAATAAACCAAAGTTATGTTTTTCCGACTGGAAGTAGTTGAAAATAATTTGATGCGCATAGAATTCATTTT
The DNA here is from genome assembly GCA_037158775.1 of Hetaerina titia. Taxonomy (NCBI): domain Eukaryota; kingdom Metazoa; phylum Arthropoda; class Insecta; order Odonata; family Calopterygidae; genus Hetaerina; species Hetaerina titia. Next base: position 35,605,446 of record CM073770.1, read on the forward strand.
TTAGTATACTGCAATTTCTGTGAGAAGAACTCAAAGTTTATATTTGTCCATTTAATTTAATCAAATAACCAGGTGAAGCACATCTAGCTTTATGACGTCAGCATAATTTGTATGTCTTCCACTCGGACGATCGCCGTTGAAAGGTCGGAAGAGATCCGTAAATGTCGAGTGTCGTCTGGTCCCTTCAGGCAATTTGACGGTCGCTTACGGGCAATACGACTGACGCACGGTTTATAAGGACCTCATATGGAATCATTATAGAGCATTCTATTGGCCAATGGGGACGTAGATGCCCCGGGGCCCGGCAGAATATCTCACTTGACACAAAGGGGGGCGGGGAGGGTCGGCGCCTGCCTCTTTCCCCCGACGTGAAATGGGGGGCCGTGGGGCGAGGAGGGAGTGGGCGGGGTTGGTCCGTCAGGACCACGCGCTATTCAACAACAACCCACCCACTTGGCAGACACTCGTTTCTACGACCCACCCCTCTCCCTCATCCCCCCAACCCCACCACCACCAAAAAAACCACCCCATCTCTCTCCCCGTCCACCCTCTCGACAAAATACACTGTCGAATCAATTTGCGAATCTATCCATGTGCTCAGCGGGGTACCAGGCGGCTGCGTAACGGGGAGAGCCTCGTTGCTAGGTGCCTCTGCCACATGCACCCTCTGCCACACCCTTCCAGCCCCTGGCGAGGGTAACCCTGCGTTTGTGAGAAGAGAGTATAAGAAAATATACTGAGAGGTTGGGGGGGATGGATATTGGCGTGTCTTAAGCGGCTACGTCTTTTGAACTATCTGAGAATAAAATGAGATTTGTCTTTGACTTTAGTTTCTGTGCCCTCGTGGTAGTCTAATTCTGAAAATTAACAATAGGTTGCATTTGATGATAAATGATTTTGGATTTGTGTCCATCAAAAATTAAATATTAAAGGATTTTTCGTTGTGACGACATGCTCAGTTGTCATTATTATTGAATCATTTTCTTCAAAAGACATCGTATGCTACTCCCATAGCAGTAGTTGAAATTTGAATCTACCCATAATCAAGTGCCAGGAATAGAATTTCGAAATTTTGCCAATGTAATCTAATATTTCCGGCCATGACAAAAACAGTTAATCTTTCCATTTTTTAATAACTCATAGTTTCTGATGGAACCCTAGGTATGATTCCACTGCAGATAAACTCTTGGTGCAAAATTCTACATTAGTCATTGGATTTGACTTCTATGAGATACGATTAAGTATTATATATACGTGTGAGTAATGTTAACCACCTACTTATGTGTCTACGGTGAGAAAGAACCACAACCTATATAAATAACCATACTACTCGGCTTACTGTAACGATTTAGCGGATTACGGTGATTAAAGTGGGACTTCACCAATTCATGTAGGTACTCTACTTCTACCCTGAGGAAAACGAATGAAGTTTGGCCCATAAAATACCTTGATCTGCATTTACTCAGCATAAACATAAAAGTATTTGATGCAAAAAGATTTAAATGTGTTGAGTAATATAAATTAAATTTGCAATCCCAGAAAAATAAACGTGACTTTAAACGCACCTTATTATATGAGTCACAAATATTTTACAAAATATCCCTAACCAAAGCCGCTAAGAGCATACCTAACAAGAGATTTCAGTAGGTGTATATTAGATTTGTAGAGATATTCTATTGAAAAAACTTTTTCCACAGATGATTTCATCAAACAGAATAACGATGGAATCTGGCCTAGCTCATTAAAATTTGTGAACTAAAACTTTTGTATTTCTACGAAATCACTTTGAAGATATGTTAGCACCCTGATATACGCAGGCTTTACTCTCTTACAATGTGTGTACATTTTAATCTATAGCAAGGCGGGGAATTTGATTGAGGTGGCGTTGTGCAAGCAAGTGTACTCATTTAACGAACGCAATGGCTTGGACATTATGAGGTGTAAAGAGTCCATTTCTAAAAGCCAATGATACTTTTGGTAATTAGAAACATCCATCTGATCTTCAGTGCGTTAGTCTGTCGACTATTTAATTCAATTTCCTCGTGCACACACTAAGTACAGAAGGGACATCAAATTATTAATCATAATTTCAGAGAATTCCATTCCATACGCGAGGATCAACTGGCTTCATAGTATAAAGATAATAGCTTCTCATTTGCCTCGGTTTGATTTGTAAAGGGCGAAGCTACTTTTTCTAAGATCAAGTAATACCACAAAAATCCTTAGCAAACCCCCAAGTCTGCCGTAATTGGAATTTGCAACTCAAGTGACACATGAAATTTCCAAAAAATCTGTTTTTTGCTGAAATAAGTCTGTATCCTTCGATCTTCAGTCTCACTATTTATTGTATTAATGCACAAATGGTATGTAGAAATTTATGCCATTTTTCAGTTTGATAGATTTTTGTAGCTATTTTTTGTATTCCCTTCGGAGTATTTTTAAAAACCTTGATTCTATTATTATGACATTGTATCCACATTACTTCTGCTGCGAATTTATCTTAATATTACATATTTAACTAAAATTAAAATAATGTTATGTGAAGAAATACAGGAAAATGTAAGACCAATCATATGCTTTACAATTAGAAAAAAGGAGGGATAAGTATTATTTGGGAAATAGGTAATATGACATTATTAGAAAAGATATGTCGAGTGACAAAGACACCCAAAAGATTCTAGCATATCAAAAGTATTTCTCCTGCAAGCAACACAAGTCTGGAAGCAAAAATACAATTCATGTGAAACGTATCTTAAAAAGAGTCACCCGCGAAGCCTTGCGATAGGTAAGGAAAGAAAAACGTCTAATTCTGTAAATACGGTTGTTGATTTCTATACCCATTGCCTGCAACAGGTATCATTTTTAGATTGATGCATTCTGTACTATTTTTAATTTTAATTTTCCCTTTTAAATTGAAATTCACAATATTTTTTTTCAAAATATTGTCTCCAAGATTCTCTGCTAATTCATATAAAAACTTCTTCACCGTGTGTTTGTTATTTTCGTCAATAACCTGTCTGATAAATATAACCTTTATCGGTTTAAAATTACGTCGATTCCGAATATTGAGCATTTATTTGGCCTCCAAATAACCGCACTTCCCTTATTAAATTCATGCTGCATTATAGAGATGCAGTGTTTCATTCCAACCTCATCTGTCATTATGTATTTTTGCATGTGGCGTGTGGACAGTTAAAATATTTATTCTGCGTCAATTTTAAAAAAATATGATGTTTTGAGTTTCTGGGCATGTTAATGAGGAGTTCTCTCATTGTGTACCTATTCACTAATTCTCTTTTAAGAGTATTCTTGATCGAAAATTCCATCGAGAACTCTAGACATCACCATCCATCGCCCTTTTTCTCCGATCTCTCCGGTCCCATTTATTTTCCCTTCTTCCTCACTCGTTTACCACAAAAGTTCTTGGAAAAGACAACCCTGACTCTGACACACATTGTGCTGTACCGCACTGCATATTATGCTTGTCTCATCTCTCTCCCCCTCTCTTTCCCCATCATTTCAGCAAGACATTTTGGAAACCCATATTTAGTTTCAAATCCTCATTGATTACTTATATTAGTGTTGTTCCATAGAGAAATAAAATAATAAACATTTCATATTGTTTATCATATGGGAAGAAAAACAAATGTATCTAGTGTATCTTACATATCTGATAAATTATAGAAGGAAATCACAAGGCAATGTGCTTGAGTAAAAGAATGAAGGTGCTCTGAAAGTTTAGTGGTGTCACTGCCTCTCTTCAAGCAGAGTGACAGGAATTAAAAATATATTATTTTTTTAACCTGAGAGAATATATGTACATTGCATCTACGTAAGACTTAAAAGGTTACTGATTTTAGGCTCCCTACCTGGTGTCTGGAGATACATATTTCATTTAAAATGAGCAATTTCTGTTTATTCTGAGGAAAAGAATGAGAGGAATAATGGAGGATTTGGGGGAGGGTGGAGATAGGCTTATCGCGGTGAGAAAGGGATAGGAATTTTTGGGGAATTTTGAGTGAGCGGTTCGTGAGGGCCCTTCTCTCCCTTCTTGTTGGGGCCTCGTAGGCCGTTATCCATGTGCGGGGGGGGGGGGGACGTTGAGGAGAGACGGAAGTGAACTTGGGTCGAGAGAAAGGGATGGAGTGGGGAAGGAAGGGAGGGAAGAGGAAGGCGGGAGACGCCCTCTTCGGCAGACGACTTGGAGTACCACTTGCGGGGAAACTTTCCACAGAGTGGCTCTTCTCGCCACGGCTCAAGGAGGCGGTGGCTGTGGAGGCCCAGCGCGATGTTTCTTCTTCTTCGAATATTCTTAGTGCCAATCTCTCCCTTGAGTGAAGACCCGGAATGCGCCTCACATCCGCTACTCGAAGGAAAAAGGACCTGGAAGGAACCCTTCTCCCCCTTTGGAGTGCTAATGGATGACAGAGCGAACTATTACCACTTCTATGGTGCAAATCGCTGTCATGGCATTGGAAATTCAATAGATTTATTTAACATTTACCGTGTTAATAATAACGGTTACTTCACGAAGATACCGTGTCGCATCCAAACTCCTGGTTGTTAGGTAATGCGCAGTGACTGGGAGATTTACAACCTAGAGACGAATCGGATTGACTGGGATTTCTACTAGATGATTCTTGAGAAAGGCACGCCAATGAACCTTTGTTTAGAATCTCCACTAAATCAAATTATGTCATCACTACAAACATCAACTCATTTGTGTGCTTGCACCTATGTAGTGATGTTAAATCAGTGGTCAGCATTCTGGACGCTCTCCGTTTAGATAAAATGAGTATCTTATTTTGGATAGGAACCACAATGTGTCGCAGAAACATCACGCTCTACTTGATGTCATCTCCACTCATTTGCGTAGGGGGGACTGAGGTTCCAATGCGAGAGTAAGATATAATTGGCAGTGTAGCTCATTCTCATAGCGCTTTGTGTCTGCTGGTCTAATCAACGTGAAAGTACTTCACTTTGAATAACCATGATTTTTTTCTCTCAATTTCACATTGTCTCATTTGAGTATTTTTCATTCATCTTTACTTTTGGAAAACATGGGATGTGCCTGAAATTAATTCATAAGAATTATTTGAACTACTATTGAAAACTAAATTTAACTGCACCACTACCGATTAAAGCGCACTCCATGCGTTTATTCCTGCCTATTTGGATTATACATCTTGTCATAGCCTATTCACATGCGCCTCCAAATGTGTCATAGAATAAATCCTTTGTTATCAAATATAATGCAATTATGTATAATATGATAATGATATCTTATAATGAAACCCTTAGGGCCTATTCCGGCGATCAATAAGGCGACGAAATGTTTCCAACGACAGCAAAAAATATGGCACAAAATAAACTAATGGCACCATGCCCGGGAAGAATTTCATTAGCAAGCCATTCAGTGAAGTGAAAGTAGTCTTGAAAATAAAAATTTTGATGAAAGTATTTTCTCAATCCAAACAGCTTAATTCTCAATCTTAACAAGCTAAGGAAATAATTACAAGCATTTCCTCGTAAATCAAAGTGTCCATGAAACAGTTTTCCCATTTAAAAAGATTTTTATCATAAACTGCTTTCTGCGAAACCGCCTCAAGTTACTGCTCGCAAACGTTAATTAAGGAAAGTTCTCCGCAAAAAAAGAAATGGCGCTGACCCCTGACGTCGTTTCCTGTCCCTTCCCTGCTTCCACGTCATTTGCCAAACAATGCTTTGAAATCCTTGGTCCCGTATAATACTGATAAACCATTAAAAACACGGACACAAAGCAGTGAGAAACGCACAACGTTCACGAAATAAAACTCACCTCCTTCCTTATGATTACCACTCGGCTAGCTTCCGAGTTCAAGATGGAAGCACTGGACGTTGTCCGCGGCCGATGGTGAGGACAGATCTGCGGCCGTTGCACGAGAGGAAAGGACGACGGGGGAGGAAGAGGCTGGGGCGGGGTCAGGAACGTAACCCCCGCAGCAGTGCGGCTCCAAAGAATAGTTAAGTCGCGGGTTTAATTGATGCCCGTTCGCTTTACCTCGCATTCATGGTGCAGGACGGCGAACAGGTGACGTGCCTTCGGCTCAATGGAATTCGCATTAGTCGGCATTTCGAGAATTAGAGGCGCTTTGTGGTCGAAGGCGGTGGGATACAGAAGTGGCGCTACTGCTGGAAGGGAGAAGAGGAAGGAGGAAATGTGGCGGAAGGTGTGTGGGGACCGGGCCGGCAAGGGGTTGAGTGGGTGGCCGAAGGAAGGTTAATGAGGCAAGAGGGAAGGGAGGGCCCGAAGGGCGGTGGAGGGAACTGGGAGGAGAGAGAGTGGGAGGGAAAGAGAAGGAGTGAGAGAGGGAAAGAGAGAAAGGTGAACGAAAATCCAGGGTTGGAGGCGGTGGAGAAACGATGTACAACATTTGGAAATGCGTAACCCAGAGGCTACGCTCGGCCAGAGTTTTTCTTTTTTAATTGTGGCAGAAAGGTATATCGTTAGTCTCAGTTTGTTTGCCATTATGTTTTTTTCCTTTACCGCGCTTGTATTTTCGTAGAGGCCTTTTATAACGACTACTGCTTTATTGCCCAAATAGAGTTATGAATTTTCATCATTTACGCCAAACTGCACTATGAGGTCGGATTTCAATTAGCAAACTATGTTCTTACATTTATGAACTCTGAGAATCAGGAAAAATATTCCCAAAATACTTACTTTTACAATCGCTGCATTTACTGTAATTACTATTTTTGTATTCATTAATGATCAGAAACTCATAGGTAAAACATACTTCCTTTCCATAACTGCTTCCAAAAGTAGATTTTTTGTAACTACTAGTACATGCATTCTGCAAAAAGATGAGTGCATTCATTCTAGCAATAGAAATTTTTTTAACTTTCAAACCAATTGAATAGTCACTCGAGTTCTGGAAACTGTCTCAAATAATTAAGTAATTTGAGTGGATCAATAGCTTAATTTGAAATGGTTCATTCCTTAAACAATTCCAAAATATGTTGACTTTTATTTGACTTGCTACACGTACATAGTAAGATTGGTTTTACCTGAGTTGGATAACTTTATGAATCAAATATACATTATTTTCATTCTATCTTATTAGGAAAAGGTTTTTACGAATTACTGATGTCATATCCGTGCATTAACTACCCCTTTTTTGCATGCGGAAACCGTCGTTTCACCTATGCTAAAACTCTTCTCCGTATGATAAAAGAATCAGGTATTAGATTTCCATTGTGCCAACCTCATTCAAAATCCTACTTATAACAAAAGACCCAAGGACTTGAAATCTTTAGATAACCCTTGACGCCCACAAATAAGTCATTTGAATGACAAACACCTTCTTCGAAATGGTGACGACTTATTGAAATCTCGTTTGATGCACTAAACTGCCTTTTCACATCTCCTGTCTGGTCCTCGCTTGCAATTATTGAGACCGGTTTTCGTGTAAACACCGTCCTTCGATGACGCAACGCTTTCTTTTCTAACACGTTCGAGTGGGAGTGGAAGAAGACGTAGCTGTCACGAGAAGACGAAGACCGGCGGATGGGCGTGAAGTACGCGAACGATGAGGAGACGCCCGCCGAGCACCGTCCGTCCCATCCATAAGAATACCTACATCCGCTGCTAGAAGATCCCTTCCCACTTTCGGCCCTTTCTCCTACCTTTCAAGAGGCCACCTCCATTCTTTAGCCCCCTTACGCCTCATTCGAATCACTAGCTTCTTAGAGTGTTAAGAAATACTGGTATCCAGAGATTAAGTTTTCAGATTAGATGTAAGGAGTTAAGTTTTCCGGATTGATGTAAAATTCTCTCAATAAATTCATTTAAATCATCGCTTGTACTGACCAAAAAACATGAACTTTATAAATCTAGACACTCCCAACTACACTCCCTAGGTCGTATGCTCTTTATGGTTCTACTGTTGGTATTGAAAACCGTAGACGGTGAAAGAAAAGGAATTGGCCACTTCAATGGAATTTGTGAATTGAAGAGACAGTGGTTCTTATTGATAGAGGGTCTATGCTCTCCGATAAAAACCTCTTTCGTAACCGTCGGTATTACTTTATATTGCTCATATTGAAAAGTCAACATCTAGCATGCAAACCACCAAAAGAGCGAACGCATTTAACGGCAAGATATCAGCTTCATATCCCGGGATGATCATTCAAAGTAGGTGGGTGTTTAGGGAACATCTATGCATCTATCAAATATGTTTTTTAGAAACACTCCAAATCAACTGGATTAATAAGCATAGGTCTCACCCTCCTCCGTTCTTTAGGAGTCGAATTACCCTCTGTGCTTCCAACTTCACCCGACCTTAACGGGCCAGTGGTAAAGCTTGCTGTTCGAAAGATTTCTTACCTTCTCCTTTCATCGTAATAACTGTGAAACGATACTACTGAATCGCCAGCGGAAAAGCTTTTGGGCCAAATCATCCCGTCATCTCCATCACGAAAGGCTTATCACAATCCATACGTGCGACTTAATCCGACGCCCACCGCCTACTTCGACCCTATGCTGCAGCGACTTCAATTTACTAGAGCAAGGTTAATTTGCTCAAGAAAGAAGCTGTATTCCCCAAACTCTTTGCCTATGTATTCTCGAAACGTTACCTGAACAGGGAATTTATTAAAAACGTCCCCAGTTGTTGTATCGAGATGCGAGTCCCAACGGCAGTATTTTACCGTTTGATTGTATTTTTGTAAATTCATGAGCGCTTTATATTTCCTGAACTTTTGTTGGACTAGTTTTATTCTTTTCACTACTTTCTCTCTCACGGTGCGATTCTTGAAAAATTAGTGCACTCGGAACATTCTGGAAGTCTCCGACTGAAAATTTGGTCGTTACAGTGCCAACAATACAGTTTTAATAATTCCTATTAACACAAAATTTTCCTCATCCCCAATAAAAATAATATCATAAAAACCAATGCTATTATATTTCTAATATCTCACTGTTTTCTATTTTCGATGTACTTAATTGAAATCTTTATCTACATTTCCTTATTATCTTCTACTCTGGCACTTTCTCCTCATTTTCTAACGGTAGATTTGTGAAACTACTTTTCTTTATCAGTTTTCTCCTTTCCTATATATTTCCAGTCAGTTTCTTCCTCGTTCCTTTCAGCAATTCCTAAACCTCTTTCTCATAGATCTCAAAGATTCATATCCAAAGGTTTTCATAAGTTGCATTTTACAATGACCGAATGATCAATCTTTGAGAAACTGGCGTCCTATCACCATGCAGTTAGAATCGCGTCTTTCCTTTACTTAATGCTTAAACAGGATTAAGTAAAGGAAATCAGCAATCCAATAAAATGTATTAACTAATTTTTGGTCGTGAATTTATCACTCTTATATAACAAATGTGGTGATTAGTAGGTATTTTAAATAAAATTTTAAGCATTTTGAAATATAATTCTACCTAAATTGAAACATTTGTCTTTTTTATTTAGGTTTTTCTTCAATGATTATTCTTGATTTGGGTGATTTCCAGAGGGGAAAAAATGGGCCCAACCCATGACGACACTGATCTCCGTAAATAAGACTTCTCTTAGATCAAAACCTACTGCAAGTGCTTATTTATTTGAGCTGTGAATTATAATTAACTTGTTTATCAAATATTTTCATTGTTTTAGAAGAAAATTTATCCAACGCAGTTGTCATCCAAACATTTTTACGGAGATTTAAAATAAATACTACTTCTCTATTGACGGGATTACCTAAGCTCATCTCAGTTACCCCATAGGTCTTTCATCCCATTAAAGAAAATGCCAGAAATAAGTTTGATTATTCCCTCCGAGTTAATCACAAGTCTTTCCATTTTCTCCCCAACCTCTTCCCCCCCCCCATTTATTCTCTCGGTTTGATTCTCACGTTTCTTCGATGCCTTCAACCCATAATGGATCTCTTCCTCCAATTGAGACGCCGAGAAAACTGGTCCCACCCCATCCCCCTTGCTTCCATTTGAACCCCTCAATCTCCCTGCTCCGCCCCCGCGTATCCGGAACTTTCCCTCCCTCCGCCCGCCTCCACGACATCCCGATCAGCAAGCACTCTAATCGCCGTCGTCTCACTTCCCTGCCCACGCCTACCCGCTCCCCTCCCCCTGCGTCCACAGCCTCCTTCTCCCCCCCCCCCACGGGGACGGATGAGCACGGCCCCTCGACGCAAGAGAGGGTCAGGGGGAAGGGGGAGGAGTAGAAGAGGGAGTGGGGGGGGTGGTTGGAGCGGGCTGGGAGGAAAATAGGTTGGTGACGGAGGGCCGGAGCTGCAGATTGGGCTGTAATTACGGTTTGCTGACGCGTCGACCCCTGGGATCGCGTATTAATCATTTGGAGGCGGAGTGGGAGTGGGCTTGCCGGAGTGGTTGGGTGAGGGGGGTCGGCATTGGTGTAGGAGAGGACGCGGATTGGAGGAGAAGAGGAATAGGGGAGGTTGGAGGGGGTTAGCGATGCGCAGGCTGTTAGATTACCCCTGTGGTTTCAATTCAGTGCCAATCCACCATTATCTTCCTTTCTTCCAGCTTTAGATTACCGACGTGATATTACAGGCAAAGCAGTACGACTAATTTTTCAACTTCTTGTGTGACACTTTTTTTCCCAAAGTTGAAGAAATACCGGGCATGTATCTCCGCAACACCTAGTTGTTGTTAGTGCCTCCCCTTCTTCAGCTAGAGAAAGTAATCGGAAAAATTCACAGCTACGATTTATAATTACAAGAAGCCTCACCGAACAAAAAATATTCTTTTTCAGAATATTTTTTAAGCAGTTAAAAATGCAGCCAATATGTAATGTGTGCTTCTTTACTTCTGTGCTTCTGTACTTTCAAATAATTTAACACATGTAAGATTGTGGTAATATTCAAGTTTTTTTTAATAGATCGATACAATTTGGGTTATTTCTACAACTTCACGAATACCAGGAATGCCTAGTTATATGTATTACATCTAAGCAATAACTGTATTACATATAGTAGAAGATAAAAACGTAAATATTTTCCATAAAATCCTCATTATTTTTATTTCTCTGGACTGGGTAATAGTCCTGCATATAATCACATGGTTTTAGTTGTCATTGCTCCTCGGCTAATGGATTCTCTGTTGAATACCATTATTATATAATCATACTGTCATACATCGAACCGATTGTAACCATGCACATATTGAAATATATTTTTGTCTCCCACATTTCTAACTCAACAGGGCTGAGTCTGGGAAATATCTTGCAATTGACTAGTTAACGATTTACTTATCTCATTTTCTATGTACACAACCGCATTTCAACATAAGGCAAGGTAAAACATCAACAAAGCCATAGATATTCTCAGTGTGCTAGAGTGAATAATTTCATAATATATTTATATTCGGTTCGCGACGCTTAAGAGGAACCCATGACATTTAATATTCTCTCCCGTCATTATTAAGTTATTACCTAACTTTAAAGGTAGGACTTCAATCTTTAGAATGCTTATTCACCCCTTGAAACCATTTGAGTTCCACCTCCAGCATATTTCCCCACTCTTCCCATTCATACTTCTCCTGCCCATTCTCTCCTTCACACATTTGGCCATCGCTTCTCTCTTCAAATTCTTTCTCTCTCAATCCTACTCCCACACCGCACATTATATTACCTTTCCACTTCCTCCCCATCGTCCAAACTCAATTGTAAAGGGGCCGTTTCTTAGCCAAACAAAGGCGTCCAACCCTTCAGATATGTCTTCAGTTTTCTCCATGACGTGACTTAATGAATCTAAACTGGCATTCCTTTCTTATTCCTTAAGTTGCTACAGTATTTACAACGAAAAAAATAACATTTTCGCAGTTGGGTAATTCGCATGTAAATCAATCATTGTGATTTAAATAAATATAATATTACTGTTGAAATTCTCGTCTTATCGACATTATATATCACTATTGATTTGCATAGTGAGAATTTGTTTGCTAGTCTCTTCCTATCAGCACTTCATATGCCATGTGTTCCTCTCCATGTACAAAAATGCAACTGACTGGAACTCGGTTGAGCATGTGCTTGGATAGCTCCAACTGCAGCATGTGTTCTAGGGGGACAGGTATCAGTGAAAATGTAAGCGCCAAAGTTAAGGTTCGTGGGAACCGTCCGCCACAGGCTAATTCGATAGCACGTCCGGTTGCCGTCCAGTGGATGACTTTCATTTCTTTTATTGGCTCAATCTCTCCCTCTTTTCTATGCTCTTTCACGTTGACCTCTGTCACAAAAGCTGGCTCCTCTTTCCGCCCGAGTTGCAAACGTCGCCCTTGAACGGCCAGCGTTTCAGTTTGCTAATCATAAGGTGCGAAACCGAACTCCATAAACAATGTTGCCCAGCGTAGTGTGCTTCGAAGAGAAAATTGCTATTCGAAGATGGTCTCCAAAGTTGTGGCTCAACTTCTCACTGAGGAGAGCCTTCAATTTTTAATGAGCTCTGCAGAATTGTATTTCGTTCATTATTCAATCTATGTTGAAACGAAATATGTCCATCTCCACAAAAATTATTTATTTTTAAAGACTAGTTTTCAGTGGAAAGTATCGGGATATCAAATTGGAATTTTTCCAATGCCCGTTTTTTTTGGTAAAGCATGAGACAGAATAGTGCATGCCAACTTTCTCATCTGGTCTTTTGGATGAGAAAATAATTCTCCAAATTTAGAAACGCTTTGAGTAGATTGCTGTGCAAAATTTAAGATAAATATTTGAATCACATAAAGTATGAAAAACCTCGAAATATTCTGTAGAAATGTATTTATTTAATTGATGATAAATAAAACGACCTGCATTATCTTCTAGGGAATTTCTTATATTTAACCCAGCACGAATTAAATAATGATGGCTTTTCGCAAATACGTTTACTATGGTATTGAGCTCTTATCCAAAATTGAAAGTGAAATTACGTAGCTGTCGCCCTTCGGTTGGTAGAGTAGACGATTCTGGGCCCCTGGAATTTTACGTATAGGTATTATCCTTCACTTTTTGAAGACGTAGCATTACCCAAGAGCAAATAGGTAACTGCGTTTGCGGAACATATTTAAGGATTACTGCATACATAAAAGACAATCATAATTAGAGGTATTTTGGATATGCTTTTCAATACTCATCCAGGTAGTCCATTATGTCCAAATTAAAATAATCGTATAACTTTTATATTCCGATAGAAGAAATCCTTGATTTCTTCATTCATTATCTCAATGAAGTTTATCGAATGACAACGGATGTATTGTTGCCTATTCTCTACCTAATCCACGTATGATGAGATTCAAAGTATTCATGATATCGTGCATTTCTCGATTTTTCACGCATCAGGCTCGTTCTCACACAGGGCGTGATTTCCCAGGGTCCCGAGCGTCGACTCTCGAGCCCTTCCTCCGCCTTCCGTCCGCCGCCCTTCCATCTCATTTCCTCCTTGCCCATCCCTCATTATCCACTCACTTCCCCCGCTCTCTCCCCCAAGAGGAAAAAGGCGCGCTTCGAAGAGGCGCCTCCATTCACGCAAACACTCGACCGTCCCTCTTGCGTGAGAGGGAGAGAGAGAGGTCCACCCCTCTCGCTGCCCCGGCCGAGGTATAGTGCCGGGACACCTCTGGGGTGGGGCCGGGGAAGGAGAAGAAGCCCCGAGTCACGCTCACGGCTCCTTCCTTGAATGGGGCGATTTCGAGGACGGGACCCCTTTGTTGCGGGGAGCGGGGGTGCCGTCGTCCCTCACCCCCTCTGCTCACCATTTTATTATTTTTTCACCGATTCAAAGAATGGGAAGAGCAAGTCACGCCGGCTCACCTGCTCTGCCCTGTAATAAGCGGGCGGGGATAGGCGGGTTATTGGGAGAGAGGGCCACGTCTCCTCCCCCCCAGCCCCTTCAAGGGGCCAGATGGGCGTGGGTGTGTTGGTTTGCGAGTGTGTGCGTGCGTGGGGGCGAGTGATGGGGGGTCTGTGGGCTGGCTCCTCTCCTCCGTCCCAATTGGCCAGCATTAGCGCCGCTCCCCCCCCCCCTATTCACCGCCTCTGACTTCAGGATCCATCCGTTCCCCTCCCCCTTTTCCGAATGCCCTTCCACCCCTCCACCCATCCGACCCGGCTTCCCATCTGCGGCGTCATTTTGTTGCCGTCCGCGGACGCCCGCGACGTGTGAATGTGCCCTTCTGCAGGAGGGTGAGAGAGGGCGGTTTCCGAGGTGGCCTTAATGACCACTCCGCTTAGGGGGACCGTGCACCCATGCCGCCAAACTCCTCTCCCGTTCGCACTCCAGCCGGTTCCCCTTTCCGGTCCAATCCCGATGGATCTAGCCGATGGCGTCCTGCCCAGGAGAGCCCACCCCCCGCCCATCCGGTCCCATTTCTTCCGAATCCCGGACGTTAATCGAATTATTACCGCGCGCTGTTTTGTTATTTCTTTGATCTTGTGGTCGCATGGGAGGGAGAGGGTTTCGACGGAAGGCCACTCCTCTGGATCGTTCCGTCCGGAACGGAGAGGAAGGAGCCGGGAAATGAAAGGACTAATTTTCGCTGCCGAGGGAAATGAATGACTTTCGAGTTCTCGCCTTGTTCGTCTGGCCGGTGAACTGTTAATTCTTCTGTGATGTATTTTCCAAGACGGAAGGCGTAACGGTATTTAAGTGTTTCGCTGAAGTTGTCACAGCGTTTCCAGGTGATTTTTGAGTCCCAGTCTCATGCAAGCGGAATCCTAAATTTCAGTTTACATATAACTACCAGAATATCTATTACCACCCGGTTTTTTTCGGAATTTGGAAATTATTTTTATAATATAAGCACACTTTCTTATACTTTTTCTTCAACGAAACGAACACAGTTAATTACGTCTCTGAAAAAAACTAAGTAAACTGAGTAGGTGGTGAATTTCGCAATGTAACCAACGAAGGTTTCCAGATGAAGCTGAAGCAAAGTTGGCCTTTGTGGTGATGAACTAACATGAGACGCTCAACCTTGCTCTACATTCGTCGTCGCCAAAAATGCGGGTGATCCTTTATTGAGAAAGGCAAGTTGGGTGGTCCTCATAGCGTAATAGCGCCCAGCCAATTATATCGGAAACAAATTTCAACTTTCAGAACGAAGCTTGTCTCAGTGGAAAAAGCGAGTCGTGGACGTTTGACCTCCCTCTCTCACTCGCGAGGATGCACCCAGACGGAGTTTGGGCACCTATCGCTATGGCGCTCGTGGCGGAGATGCCTAGTCGCCCACGGTGTTATTTATTGAGGCGGTGGCGAAAGGAAGCGCGGCGCTGGGGGTGTGGAGGGAAGTTGGTGGCGCGAGGGGGATGGCGGATAAAAAGGGGAGGATGAGGTGGGCGAAGAGTACGACAACTGCTCATTCGTTCACGGTTGTAAACTCGCACGGGAGAATTCTCGCGGCTTTGCGAGCTCGGTTTTGAAAGTCAAATGAGAGCCCCTCTCCCCGAACGCCCTCCGCAACCACTTCGCTTACACCCGCTACCCATGGCGTTGGGTATCCTCCCCCTCCTTCCTCATTCTTTTCCTATTCTTTCCCATTTTCTCATTTCCTCTTATCTCCCATTTCCTCGGATGTTCCCCACCTCGACATCTCTCGCTTCCTTCAATATGTATTTCCTGTGAAGCAATTTCCTCTGACTGGTGAGTTTGTCCACTGCCATTTTCTCCATAGGGTCGAAATATATGAGAATATGTTAAAGCTTAATAATGAAATTGTGGTGATCTCCATGCCAAATTTATTACTTTATCCATAAGGTTAATTTTTTTATTGAGTTAACTGTTTGTCACAACTATTTAATGATATTATTATTTTAAAGTTTACTTAGGTCAGTTAATGCGGACACAATATGAAGATATTATAACAACCCTGGGTATTCTCAAGTAGAGATTCTCTGATAGCTAGATATATGGAAAGGAAACTAACCATTCTGTTCCTAATCTTTGAACACAAGCTTATGCACCCCATGCAGTTCCCCAGTTTAGGAGTGTCAAGAACGCAATAGAAGGCCGACGACCTTATTCCGAGCAATAGTTAAAAATAGAGTCACTCTTGTCGGGAAAGACATAAATATACTGGAGCACGAATGAATTTCCTGTCATTCCAGATTCTGCGCCGTGTCTTATTTCTAGTAGTTTCTCCCTGTGAATAAACCCTTTTGCGAATCTTCTTTCTTTCGCGAGAATGGCTATTCCACTATCCTCCTAATTTTTTTAACATCCTCCCCTTTACGCTACCTTCCACTTTTAATACCGAGTCCTACTCTTCAAATTTAGCCTCTTCCCTCTCTCTATTTCTCTTTGACTCTTAGTTTCCGTACGCATAAAACCTTTTCAAGGTTTTCTATCCATCCCTCGTTTACCCAATCGCCCTAAGCACCCGCCATCGCCACAGATTCGGCGCCGAACGAGAAATGCCTCCAGTCTCTCCCGCGCCATCGTTATGACAACGGCGTTGACATCGGAAAACGATGAAATTTTTTAAAGCGATCAATTTTTCGCCAGCTCCGTTCGGCCTACTTTTCCGCGTGTCTCTCCCCCGTATCCCTCCATCCTCCACCGCCTTTCTTCCTATCTTTCTCTCCATCCTTCAAAGCCATTTGCCCCCGCGCAAGGATGCAATGAAGCAGTTACAAAATAAAAGATTACAATCCAAAATAAAAGGAAAAATTTTCCGCTCGTTCCTAGTTGTATAAACTCGCTCTTTTCAAACGGAGCGTCTCCTTTTATGGCGGCCGCGGTAATACGCAATTTTCTTGTTTTTCAGCTCGTAATTCGAATTGCTTTCACAAAATTTATTCCGAATATAACTCCGTGGAGATAAAGAGATGGAGAGGTTTTTTAAAAAAAATTGAAAACGACATGCCCGTCCCTCCCTCATTCCCCCTTTGTCCCACCCACTCCCCGTCTTCTTCTCCATCTCTCCCCATCCTATCTCTCTGGAGAGACGGATTTTACGACTCTCTGACTCCGTTGTTTTTTTTATTTAAAGCGAGAACCGCGGAGATGAATTTTCCATCAAAGGCTTCCCCCATCACTAGCCAAACTGACACCCATACCAATTCCCAGTCGCCGACACCAGAGCAGCTTCCTCGGTATCGCGTAGCTTGCTAACGGGGAAGTTCGGTGTATTAACGAAGAGTTATCTATGAGTTATCCATTCCTTTTGATCTTTTCTTTTTTGTGAGCAAAGTCAAAATTTATTTCAGATATCTTTTCGCATTTCAACAATCTGTTCTGAATATATTCAATTAAATGAATATAATGAGAAATATAAATCAATTACCAGAATAAATAAGGAAATCAGTAAATAAATATGCCATGCCTGCTATCATTCAAGTCATCTCACCCAGGTTAAAAAACCTTTCTGAAAATATTACGGTAAAATACCATAAGGAGCATGTAGGCATAAATAATGAATATACATGTGAAAAATATTACTAGTTGCCATTCTCAAAAAGAATATGAATATTCAGTCATGCGTGAAAGTCTAGTAGGTAATTCTTCTCTCATGCAACAAAAATTCCATCGTGTATTGAAATGTTATCTAGCATCTACTGAATAAGAGAATATTAAAATAGAGTAATAATAATTTAAATTTTCGTTATTAACTCTTTTAATAGCGATCATTTTGGTGTCATACATTACAAACTGTCCCTCAGCAAATGATACCATAAAGTTAATAGTGTCAAAATAATTTTTTGGCTCCTTTTTGTTAATTAATTTCGCATAAACCAAAAAAAAATTTGGGAACTTTCATTTTTCGTGTTAGAGATTGGTGTTTGGAAGTTTCTTTTAAGTGTATTTTTTCTGACTGGTTTTATTTATTATCTTTTTTGATATTGTTTGGATGTCTCAAATGCCATGTTATTTTTCCAAGCCAAGTTTGATTGTAATACTTGGGACTTGTGTGCCACCTAACATTGTCTATCTGCACATATGAGTTTTAATAATAATAATAATTAAGTCACTCATGTTCCACATTGTAATTTAGTTTAGTTATTCAGGTGTGGCGTATTAAAATGAATTTTTTTGTTAGAAGTGTAAATGACGGAGTATTTCGCTTAACCTTTCCAAAAACTGAAGTATTCTTTTAGTCATGCGTGAGGATTTTCAGTGTTATCAATGCCATAAAACCAACTCATATACATTTTACAAGTATGTACGTATGTCTCTCATAATTTTCATTTGAATTCTCACCAACCGAAATTCCACATTCCGATGATAATGACAGTATCGTCCATGTTGTAACCAGAATCGAAAGGATCTTCTTATTCGGGTTCTTGGTTGCTTATTTTTGAGGTGACAGGATATAGCTTTTGGATGCTCCGTAACTCCCTTCGCACCTCGAGGACTCCCTCCACCCTTCGAGTCAACGCCGGCTCAGTTCACCAGCATCCCAGCGGGGGAATTGCCCTACGTCAGAATTCGTCCGCGGTGGTCGTTAAGGGAAGGGCATCCAAGAGCTGTAAAGCGAACTCTGCCTTCCCTCCTCAACCCCCTAAGCCATAAACTGCACCGCGGCTTCGAAGGGCGTAAAAGCGCGGAGGTGAAGGGATGGGTGGAGCGGGATAGGGATGGGCGGCGGATGGATGTAAGGAGAGAGAGAAAATAAGATTGACGGAGAGGGATGCGGGGATGGCGATCCCATGGGGGTTGAAGAATTCAGGAAGGACGTGGGGAAAGTAGAGAGTAGAAAAAGAAGAAAAAGAGTGTGAGAGAAAATTAGAGGAGGAATGTATGTAACGAGAATAATTCATATGCCTTACATTCATATCTTTCATCTTTATCTAATACAATAGAGCCAATCTGAATATAAAATATTTCCAATATAAGAAATGGATGATGAAAATGTAGCAGGAGAAAATTTTTAGACTGAAGATCTGAGAAGGATGAGGAAATTGAACTTAATGGAAGAAATCTAGTAGGTGTCGTCTCTCCAAGCTTCTCAGTGGAAATGAGTGAGGAATGAAAGAGTGATAGATCCATTCATTCTTCAGTCTGCGACAAGAAGGTCAGTTAAATGGATAAGTCTGTGGCTCACCTTATCTATGCTTCGTGTTAAATTCGCGCATTTAGAGCACGATGATCACTCATTTTTCCTTTGAAGTCTTCCGTTTCTGAGAAAGTACCCATGCTGATAAAACCATAGTGCTTTGATTTACCTGTGGTAGCTCATATACATTACATTTATTTGCACTCGGGAAAACCCGATGAATGGGCGAGCGTTCTACTCATAAGACTACACGCTATCCAAGAAGATAGAAATAATATGAGGGCTTGCGTACAGATTAATACGCTGCAGATACTTTCATTTGTAAGGGATTTGTCCTTTTTTTAATGCCAAAGATAATTCTTCAATGAATGATTGAGGTTAACTCAGGAAATTAATTGAAAAAATCCGAAAATATTATTCCTTATTAGGTTGATAACATATTTTACTTAGTAAAAAATGGTTTCAATCATGAGAATTATATATTATGTTTGGGATATTGAACACTTTATTTCTATAATCTTAAAGACAACGGGAACATTTTATCTGATTCACCGCGTCTATTATATATATTTTTTGATCAAATTTGGATGAAAATAAACAAACCAAATATATTTAAGTACTCTTCGTGAATTCAGTCGTAGAATGTTTGCCAGTGAATATGGTTCAACCTTAGCCAATTGATCCTGTGGCACATTAAAAATTTATTCCGAAATAAATTTCGATTACAACATAATATTCTCTATTCTCGCTCATGATATGAAATGAATCAAAAGTGGCAAAAAATAATTCTGTAAACGAAAAATCTGAAAACTAAAGCCACCAAAATGTGAACGTCTGTTCGTTATTCGGTCGACCCCGTATTCTTTAATTATCAGTACGTTCAAGGCCCAATGAAGTTTGCTCACCTCGAAGTTTATGAATAGATTTTAAAAATGGAGCCAAAGTACGTGGATTCTATGGATATTTTTAAATTTTTAATACTTTTCGGCGGGCGTAATTTTCAAATTCACGCTGAATAAAGTAAAGCCTTATCTCACCTTTCCAAGTGGATGCCTCTCGTGAGGGTTAGGGGTCGGCTCACGTATAGGGGACACGGCCGTGTCCTCTCTATAGACAGCTAAAAGATGGAAGGAGAGTGAAAGGCTTGACGGGGCGAGAATAGCAATAGCGGTGGAATGAAGGCTCGGGAGTCGAAAGAAGGAGCGGAAAAGGGGTCGACGAACAAGCGAGACCCATCCGCAAGGGGCCCTGGCGGTTCGAAAGGGGCGTGCGGTGGTGAGAGGGACTCTTTGTGTCCCCGGGAACTACGAAATTGTTGGAACCTATTCTCTCCTCCCGCAAACCCATACTTTTTCCTCAGCACTCACGCACACACACCAACTTTCTCCCTTCTGTTATTATTTATTTAACCCTTTTTTCGGGTGTCCCAGAATTCCCAACGGATGAGACCCACAACAAACCGCCCCTCCGCGTGAAAGGCGGTTAGGAAAAGGTTCTCCTTCACCTCACATCCCCCACCCCGACCGCTTCTGCCGATGCGTGCTGCTGGGGTGTTTGTGCAGGGTGCCTGCGTTAGCCCCCCTCCCCTGAGTGCCGAGGGGAAGGGGAGGGCGCGACTGGGAAGGAGGGATGGAGAGGTGGGGAGGCAGACGGGGGCGCGGTTTCCTCTTGCATGCAGCGGTGGCGGCCGCAGCTGCCATCATCGATGAATCCACCCCGTCTCGTCCCCGCCCATTCTTCCCAATATGTCGCCCCGCTCTCTATACCCCTTTCGCAGGCCGGTGACACGCAACGCCGGTGAATGGGCCGATGCCTGACGGGCTGCACCCGTGCATCCACCTTGTCAAAATGGCGGGCGGCGATCGGCTGTCATTCGTACTCGTTTGCCGAATGATTCCACCCGAAATTTTTAAAACGTCGAGATCCTTCTAAAATAAGAGAGGGTGAATGTCCCAGTTTTTAATCTCCTTTGCTCAAAAGCCACCTTTTCTCTTACGGGGATTACGTGTATTGGCCAAATGGAGCACGGAAGGAAACACTGATGCTGAAATTCGAGGGACTCGTTTGACAAAAATTATTTCCTTTTTTTATTCAAAGTCATAATTTTCCTACGCAGTTAAATTGGACATTGATATTCCCAAAAAAAACAATAGGGAACTTGCAAAAATTGAAATTAAGTCAGTAAGCCTAAGGATTTTTGTTACAAATATGGAAACAATAATGGAAATATGGTTATGTAACTGGATCGCTGGAGAACAGCAAGATACGTTAGAACCTGTCGTATTTCTCAGTACAAATAAATATATAAGGTCACAATTCAAATTTTAATGCGTTTTATTGGCACTGATACAATAGTCAGGCACAGCACGTTTTGTAATAACGTATTATTTGTTCGGCCACAATTCTTCATCTTTTTAAAAACAAAAATGTACGTGCCTCAGATGAATTAGTGTGATTCTGAGCTTCCTCGGCTACCTTTCTCCTCATCGTTTGATTCATTACTATTATGCTCGCATTCTGCGCGCTTGCTTTTCCATAATGCCAACTTTATGCATACCACTTTGCCGGTCGTTTCCAACACATGAAAACTGTTTCCTAGGGTGGGGCAGATAAAATGGTCGAGTAAAGTTCTCTGTAGTTAATTTCATTACCCACGGGCACGTTGCATGAGTTAAAGTTTTAGGTGTTGCTCTAATTCACGGTGATTCCTTTTAAAAATTTCGTCACTAGCTCACGATGGTTGGGCACTAGCTGAGCTAAAACCAGAGATGTATAAAAGGGGATGCCTCGCACCGCGCGACGAAGAATGTTAACGCCGTTAGCCTTTTATGAATAAATATTTTCCATACATGTAACCCCCCACAGAAGTTTGAGTGCACTTCGTAGCTGACACAAATATGATTTCATTAAAACAAAGTCATGATCACCCGGTTGATATTCATGCATCAGGAATCCCGCGTGAGAGCGTCTCCTCGCTCGGCGAGAACTCTCCTCGTTGGGAGGGCGTGTCGCGGCGAGTGGAGGGAGGACCTTCACATACTCGCGTCGAGTTTGTCCTCTTCCCATCGTAATTCGCGCCAAGTCCTCGAGTAAAGTGAGACATCAAAAAACCGCGTTCTTTTGTGCGAAACTCTCTCGCGTCCATCAACCGGAACACGGTCTCCCACGACCTAGGGAAACCTCCACCCCTATATCTCTCTCCCCCCCCCCCGCCAGCACAATGCGGCAAGGCTGTAAAGTGGAACAGAACTTGAAAAACGTTTTCCCCTAGTAGGAGCAGCAGCAATACTTGCTTGCTAATGCATTTTGTTCCTGTTAAAGAAGGAAATCAAGAGAAAACGTCAATTTCTATACCGTTGCTGAGGAACAAAATATGGGAGGTAATATATTGCGCTTGAAACAATGGTTTCTTTTTTCCACTTCTAATAATGTTACTCGTTTGAGATGAAGGATTAAATAAATGAAATCGAAACCGTCTGAAAAGAACTGTAGGATCATAATGTCCATTATTTCGAATGGCAAAGTATTTCCTTAATTGGAAAATTATATACTATATGTATTGATGCCTGCAGTCGCGGTTGATTTTATTCATCTGTTATCACTGCATGAATAAGCCTTAATTAAAGAAAATACTACAGAAATATTTTCCCATATCGGTTTTTCGATGTAATTAATTTTTGAGAAAATCTTAGTGATTCTTTAGCGTATTTCTCCTCCCGAGGACTCTTTCTATCTTTTCTCTAGTGAGTGGAAATGTGCCGTTGTTCAGTTTAAGGTACTAACCAACACAGACGCTCCTCGATACTGATAAGAAGTTTTAGTTCAGATCCATGAAATCAAACTCAATTTATCACATTTTGGAGCGGATAGACATGATGAGCCCCCTGCAACGCGTAACGCGGAGTATTTAACCATTCGGGCCAGTACTGTTGATTGGACTAGATATAAATCAAAAGTTCCATTAAATCAGTGGGCCTGACGCTGAAGATGTTAATTTGCTACAATCATAAAAATAAGCGCGGTATTGGAAAAAATGTGATGGATTATTTGCCTTTCAGATTCAAACCTTTTCCGCTTTGTAAACATTTCCTGTTTTTTTAATAGATTCTACAAACGAGTGACACGCAAATACCGTGGCCTCCATTAAGCTAGCATGAAAATGAAGATAATTTCAATCAAGACACGAAGTCGACAGTTTTCGGTAGAACTTGTCAGTGAAACTTGAGTTTAGAATATGTTTCTTTTATGGAGAGTGATATAGCGTGACGAAGTTGAAGAAAGACAAAAATATTGTTGCATCAAAAATATCATGAAAAAGGACACTTATGGAGGGTGCAGTGGATTTATCTACGAAGAGTTAGCACGTCTTTTTTGCTCGAATAGTAGTAGTCTTTAGAAATACTCCCAATGCACGTTCATTTGGAATCATTCGACAAATAGTAAGGTAAATTTGTGCCATTCGTTGGATTTACCGCAATTAGTGAAGGAATATGTCGGATGTATAGGAGTATGTCAACAGTTAGTAGGATTGCTAATAACTTAATCATTGAAGAGATAAAAATTCCGTTGTCTATTTTGTTGCTCCAAGACCAATTGGTTGCTTCAAACGAAGTATGTTATTGAAAAAGTATTCGTCGTATCCAGTTAAATATGTTCTCAGCTTTTATTCCAAAGATCTGCATATCCTCGAAGCGAAAAAATTTAATTTAAGCAGCCATCCTTCTCTCAATTCATTATTATGAACTAACCCCCTCATGTACGCATTTGAAGCGTTATCGGAATGGAATTAATGAAATATTTCAATAATGAAATTGGCTTCTTCATTAATGACACCACAAGAAGGGAACTGAGCCTCATGAAAATATAAGCAATCGTGAGGTCAAAATCCAATGCTACGAAAGTGACGAATAATATACGTATGCATTCATCCATTTCACGTAAAACTCATAAAAAACGAATTTTTAAAAAGTTGATATCCGTAAACAGCATTGTTCGTAATTTTTTAATATATCATATTTTAATATTTTATATTTAACATATAATTTTTTAACATATAATCAGTAGACTTGCATCAGCAACATATTTATATCCAAAGGTACTAATTATACCGTATTTATCCCTGTCATTCAACGCATAGTTCCTTTTTTCAGGGAAATGTCAAACTCCTTCTCATGCTATATAGTAAGCTATAAGAATTGCTTCTCCGCAATTGATAAACACCCAATGAAATGGTATTTTGAAACCAATCATAGAATCGACAAAATGAAGTTACAAAGTATGTGTATGATATGCCTATCTACCTACAGTATTAAATTATTTACCATCAGTGCAATATCGCCATATAGGACAAATTAAAAACTGATATTTTTTTCGCAGGAATATATTTCCCTTCGATGAATTATGAATATATCATTATTTAATAGCTTAATTAATTCAATAAACTAATTTTCTCTCGCCTCATCTGTGAATTTTATCATCTGATGCTAAAATGAAAATAAATCACAATCCTGTGAATTGCTTGGTTTAATTCCATTCCTAGTAAAGCCCTTAAAATTCAAAGAGGAAAGACGCAGAAGGCAGTTTATTTCCAATTGACATCTATCTCCATTTAGTTTTGTTCATGATACGGCATACTTGTAATTTGGGACGTGATTTCCCTTCCACTTCCATTTCTGTCATTCGGGACCAATTCTTGTAACAGAAACCGTAACAAAAGGTTACTCAGAGGGCAGTTTAGTTTCGTTTTTGTGTCTCTGCAATGCGGGTACGGTTCTCAAATGGCGGCCTCTTCTCTTATTGTCGCAGTACATTGTTGGCGACTCGTTCAAGATTAAAAGCAAAAAGACTCGCGACCTTCTCTTTCTCTCTTTTTCATTTTCGTTCGTGTGTTTGAGGGCGAGCGTGGTTTTTGAGTGGTATATTGGACATTTGTAGTATTTCGATCGGGCGTGCAAAATATTTTTGGGAAATTGCCACCTCTTCTACCTCACATCCCTTCCACCCTTCAATACATGTTTCCCCCTTGGGATGCCTAACGCCGAAAACCCATTTGTGTTGCTCCAAGTGGCGAGAGTAACAACGCAAATGACTCACAGTTTAGGACGGCTTGTGATCGCGCCACTGCCAAATGGATTCCATATTTATGCCTCCCAAACCGAAACCCCTTGTCTGGATGTAAAACACCCTCTTTCTGGTAGGCAAGAGTGGACTCTTAACGGGAAGGAAGGACGAGTTGTTCGGAAATATTGAAGCGGTGTTCTTCTCTGTTGATATCTTTAAAATGAACAATGAAATTCATGGAAAGAAAAATATCAATAAATATTTCCCTACGATCTAAAAGAAAAGTTAACTCTCATAAAACTAACTAAATTACAATAGGCAACAGAAAAATGCATATGTTTCTACTGAAGAATTCATCTGATAAATCTGCAATAGTAACAATCATGTCCCTCACGACAAGGGAAACAAAAAGATGTTTATTTTTCTAGAAGAATTGAGAACCTCACATTCATTTTTTTAATGCGACGAAAATTTTGCGTCCTTTTGGGATTCCCGAAACAGATTATTCTTCATTGAATGTCGGCTCTAATCGCTTTGAAATCAGTAATTTAAACGCAATGAAATTGTTTGGGAAGTTATGATCAAAAATATTTTTTTTATTATTCAGCAATCTTTTTATTAATTATTTATTTTTTATGAACGAAAATGGATCAGAATAAGGTTGTCCGACCGCCCTGGGAGCAAAAGTTATTCTGGTCAACATTAATCTGGTGTGTATTCACCCCCTGCCACACACCTTTGCGCTGGCTTGCAGGATGCTAAGTAATACTAAATTACTAATTGTATGGCATCGCATTACTATTCCGTTGAAAGGTAAGATTAAACTTATACTTTCTCGAAAGTATGGCGCATTGATAAAGCAATTTTTAAAAGACTTTCTGCCATGTTGCAAATTCTGATGCATTATTAACTCTGTAATGAGTATTCTTCCGAAGACATCATTTGTGCAGAAGTAGAAAAAGCTGTAATCCTAGGGAGTGCAATTCAATTACAGCGCACTATAAATGGTTGTCGGCATAATATGAAACGTACCCGACCCTTTGGTCGCACCCACAGCTCCATTCGTCGCATCCGCAACCCCCACGCGACCCACAGCGGTGACCCCGCCGCTCCCCCCGGACTCCCTCCCGGCCTATCGCCGCCGCCGTCTCCGGCATCCGCGCTCCCGTCGCCGTCCGTGCCCAGCGACGCTCCCCGGCCGCCTTCGCCGCCGGGACGGACGCCGAGGACGCCGCCGACGCGCTGCCAGGAGCGCCCCCGGCCACGTCCTTTGGCAGTCCGTATGGTGGATCGTTCCAAAGGTCCGCCGCGGCAGAAATAATTATTTCAGCCTCATTCCTCAACGTGTGCTAGTTTCCAATGCCTACTCGTATTCAGTAAACTGCATTGAGGTTATGGGATAGCAACTAGGAAATGAATGTATTTACCGTGTACACACATTGATATGCGAGGCGGAGTGTTATCCTAGAGAATAGAATATTGGACTACTGAACAACTGGTCCCAGCTTCAAACCCCGGGTGATGCCTTTCGTTAACCTTACCTAAAATCCATGCGATGCGATTTTCTGATACCAGATTTTCGTGAGTGCTGCAGATAGTATATTCAGAATGTATAAATATCACACCCTGTAGAGCTAATCATTTGGGTGATTTTGGTATCAAGAATTGTAGCCAGTCTACATCTGTTTTTCAGAGTTAAGAATAATGTTGCATTGAACGAGTAAGAATGTTGTTGGCACTGTAAATTACAGGTAAAGCACTGTAAATTATGTATGTAAACAAAAAATACGGGACCGTAACTACCGAAACTCAAGTTTATGATCCCGGTATGTTTTGTTTACATTGATTCACGACCGTAGCTACGTTCCTTGTATATTTAAACTGTAAATTATTTCTTTCCAAAATCAAAACGCAGAAGTTTTAGGTAACATTTACGTCTTCAAAACGTCGGTTAGTCGTGTATATACGTGAAATTTGTCAAAATATACGCTCACTTTCAACAAATCGTGTAAAAATAATTGATATTTTCTTACATCTTGGTAGGACCATTTTCATATTTTATAAATAAATATGTGAGATCGTTACATCTCACCACTCACTCAATGTGCCTTTTAACATTAAAATTTTGTAAGTCCTACCAAAGAATGACAAAACCCCAAATGAATAAACCTCTATGAGGTAAAAAGTAGAGCCAAAGCTCCATCAGTATTTTCCCACTATGTGTGCTTTCGACCTCAACTAGCTGAGGCAACCTATTCAATAGCTTCGTCTCTCTCCAGCGCCATGGACCATTAACGCGTTGCTAACGCTCCAACGTATATCGGATTTTACGTGCTTAACATCAATCATTGCTTGAAAGGTTCCCACCAAAAATGTTTAATGGGTAATTTTCCAACCAAAATGCGGTCGTGAAATGGTGGTCAAATGGCAGTTAAGATTCTAAATAGCCCCATTAAAAAAACATTCCAGGAGTAGTGTTAGTTATAAATGGATTTGACCAGCCTTGCATAAGTTACGTAGAACTCCATAAAACATATAAGTTGGGTGAGGATATTTTAAGTCGCGGATTAGTGCGAATGCCAAGACTTAGATTCTCTAACTAACGTATGTAACATTAGCATTATTAATGAATATATCGCTGAGTATGTGATGTATTTATTTTGTGCATGTATTTTACAGCAAATAAAGAGAAGACACATATTTATGTGCTCCTAGCGAGATTTATGAACGATTTTTTTTACAAAATCTTGGACTGTTCAGATGAAAGATCTACCCAGAGACATATCTAGGGGCTTGATGGTAACCGTACCAAAATTATTCTCCCATTACTATCATTTCTCCGGCAGATTCATTTGTAAAAATAAATTTCAAAAATATCCAAGCCACCAACGTGGCAGGTGAAAAGAGCGACCGTTAATTCTAGACGGAGTTTAATCACAATCATGAAAGTGCAGGAGACTGGCTTATGAAGACATAAAAGAGTTTTCAAATCCCGACCCTTCACATGCTTCATGCATTATTTAGCGCGATGACTTCATTAGCTCGAGCAAACACGTTTTACACTTCCAAGGTGAAGCCTTGGGTGAAAGCGCCGATACATGTGAATTACTTAATATTCTCCACCCCCCACATCAGCCGCCACTCTCACCTTGCTGTCATGCCTCTCTCCCCTTCCCCACATCACTGCCACGCCATCCACCCACTAAGACACCCATCCAGACTCCATCTTTGCTTCCTTGTCAACCGCTTTGTTTTTATTGGGCCGCGCTCTTGTACGAGTGTGTGTGTGTGTGTATGGACGTTCGCTGGCGCCTCCGAGAACAGCTCAGGGACGAGGGATGAGAGAGCTTAAAAGGCTGATTTGCAATTCAAACAAGTTTCGTTTTCGCTTATTTTTATTTCGCTCAGCATTGCAGGAGGAAGACAGGGAAGGGAGAGCAGCGGTGTCCTTCTGGGGAGGGGGGGAGCTTTTGGGGGAAGCGAAGGGGAAAGGTTGAGGACGAGGGGGGAGAAGGGGTGAGGAAGGGGGGAAAGAGGAAATGCTACCGCATTGGTGATCGCTGGCGTAGACGAAATCCAACAGGAGCTCCGAGGAATTGGGATGGGATAGCACTTCATTTTCGCTCGAGTTGGTAAAAATGTCTAACGTTAATTTAAAACGCAACCAGTGTAAAATCTTGGCATCTAAATAAGAACGAGACGGTTTGAGAATGTCATATATGCTCACGTTGTATACTCAAATGCTACGACGGTCCATGGTAATAAAATATATTTTATTCATAAAGATTTTCAGATATGCATAGCCTGTGATTCACCTTTGCCTTAATAAATTTGTTTTTTCTTTTCATTTTGGTAATTTTTTCACCTTTCAGTTATCTTTTACGTAAAAAATAAATATCGAAGTGTTGATTTGTAAGTCGAAAGAATGATATCACAATATAGGATTTTTTTAAATATGTAGAAGTTTTAATACATAGCTTAATTCATCTTAACATTGGACCATCTGGTATTATTATTTATATCTGTTATATAGGAGAGAACTGATTAATAGATTCTAACCTAGTTTTCTATTTATAGAACTGTAATATTTTTATATCTTCCTAATAGTATTTATTTTCCAATGTAAAGAGAGGAAAAATCCAATTTATTTTCTTTCGGACTGGTTTAAAAAATCACCATTCTACTCGGAATTTTAAGTTGTTTGTTTCAATTGTTGTGAACCTCTAACCAAAACGAGACGAGTAATTGCAGTCCGAGTGGAAATAGTGCACCCAGGTCTTGATGCAACCTTTTCAATGGAATGAAAACTGTCAAGCGATTTTTGTTCTCGTCATAGTCCATGAATTATTTAGCTCTCAAGTGGTACATCCCTTTCGTCTCAAGTGTAACAATCAAAAAAACTCATTCAGCTGGAACAGATTATTCTCACAATACTTATCTAATGAATTTCGCTACCATTTCGAATACTTTCAAATAGGAAAAATTTCACAATGAAATATAGTAATTGAAAAACAGTTTGAAAAGTTATTTCAATGTAGATAAAAATAGCAAATCAGTAATGATATTAATACTATAGATCGAGAGAATACAACTAATACTCTTATTTACCAGCATCAAATCAATAAATTGTATTAAATTTTATGATATAGTGCTCCAAACCAAAAGAAGAAATGTTAATGGGAGTTAGGATATACTGTTCGTTCTCCATGGTGATCCAATACACACGATTGCACAATGCTGCGTCTAAACAAGCAAATATTTACTAATTTCAAACTCGCCATTGAAATCAACGCCTGGTTTTATGTAAACAAGTCACTTTCGTGGATTTTTATATAGAATTACGTGCATGAACTCCCAAAACAGTAAGTTACTCTCAATTTTGATTATCTATTCAAAACAGAAGACAAGTTAGCGAATAGGGTGAACCCAAAGTTGTAAAATTTAAAACCTTGAATGATTTGTGTTAGTTTGCTTTAAATATCTTCAATCAAATTATTCACGAAATAATTTAATCATTTTTTAATATTTGATTATTTTTTATTCATGAATTTGAGGCTTATAATAATAAATATTGAATCAATTCATGAACCTTTTCACCCACGTAGTTGAAATTTTTTTTTCATATCGC
Source organism: Hetaerina titia (assembly GCA_037158775.1). Classification (NCBI taxonomy): domain Eukaryota; kingdom Metazoa; phylum Arthropoda; class Insecta; order Odonata; family Calopterygidae; genus Hetaerina; species Hetaerina titia. The sequence goes on from CM073770.1 coordinate 35,635,607, forward strand.
TCAAATGTGCCAACATTTTATAAGGAAAAGAATTATATATTGATGAAAACTGTATGTATGTAACTAGCATGTATAGCTAACAGAAGATTAGTAGTTAAATTTAAAAGGACAATAAAGTTTATGGAATCCGTTTCGTTAATAGCCTACTCTACTCAATAAATATTTTCATTAAATTGAATTTTGATTGTAGGAAGTCAGTCCTAAGATCTTGACTAATTCCAACCCTGAACTCAACTAATAAAATGATGTTCATTATTATTGTATTCAAAACTCAGTTATGTAGTATCGTCACCTATAATATTAAACCGTATTGCAAATTTAAAGACTGGGAAACCTTTATGGAAGCATTCCTCGACAGCAAGCTTGGTATAAAGTTTCGAGTACACCATAAGATATTAATATCAAATATCTTCGTTCATTAATAGCAACTAAAATAAATTTTAGTATGATATTCAATTGGAAGCAACACATTTCAGTACATAATAATGAACAAAATAACAATTATGAAGTTAACTATGAAAGTAAAATACTTGTACTTATTTCACAATTGTCGAACCCCTCGTTGGGGCTTGTCTGCACTGTAGGCTTACACTCACAATTCTACATATCAACTATTCATATCTTAGTTGACGGTTACTATTTTTCTATCAATATTTTACAGAATTTCCTACTCCACTAAACCCTATAAGATAAAACTCAAACCTAACAACGCCGGCCTTCAGTTCTCTACTCTTGGAGAGCTTGCATGATAAGGAAATTTTTAAAAAATAAGTAGAAAAAGGTTCAAGCTCAAATATAAGTGCAGACTGAATACAGGGTTCGTCCGGAAAATAAGTTTATGATGCTCATTGTCTTTTTTGACAAAAGGGGAGTCGTCCACTACGAATTTGTACCTGAACGACAAACTGTAAATGCTGCATTTTACGTCCAAGTGCTCGACAGGCTTCGAAAACGAGTCGCCCGCGTCCGGCCAGCGATCAAAAACATTTGGCGGCTGCTTCACGACAATGCGCCGTCTCACACCGCGCTTGTCGTGTCGGACTTCTTGGCCAAGCACGGCGTGGCAACGCTGCCGCACCCGCCCTACAGCCCGGACTTGGCACCACCGGACTTCTTTCTGTTCCCGAAGATAAAGAGGAGTTTGAAAGGAACGCGATACGGGACTTTGGACGCCGTCAAAGAGGCCGTGACGACGTGTCTTCGAGAGGTTCCCGATGATGCCTTCGCGGGAGCGTTCCAGGAATGGGAACGCCGCTGGAACACGAGTATCGACTCACAAGGGTCCTATTTTGAGGAATATTAGCTTAAGATATGCAAAAGTGTAATAATTTTTTTTCCTGAGCTCAGTACACTTATTTTCCGGACGAACCCTGTAGTTTTCATTATGAGTTATGTCAGGTATCATTGGCATTCTTTTCAATATAAGATCAAGGTGTTGGAAGAGAGATATTTCGGGACCGCAGACAGGTGTAGAGAAACCATGCGTCGACGCCTGCTCGCCAGGGGTTAACGGTTTGACATTTTATCTAATATAGATTAAAAAGTGCACTTTGAAGTCCTCCTCTATTAATAAGGTGTGGAAGAGGCTGTAGAAGAGGCAAACGAGGCAGCAGATGCTATACTACCAAAAAATACAAATACTCTAGTATTAGACTTTTTTGACCCTCAGTGTGGGAAGATAGCCAAAAGCCACAGCACAAATCAGATTTTCCTGAAAATCGTCCGAGACTTTTTCTTTAGTTCTAAGCTAAAATCTGATTCGGAAATTTCTTTTGAAGAAGAATTTTGGAGAGAAACGGAAATAAAGGAAACCACAAAGACGAGATAAATGAGAGCGGGAGGATAGTTTTAGAGTGGATAATATGAAGAGGTATGTTTGGAGAATCGACGCACGTGGGTAAGTAGAGGGTGGGAGACGGAGGGGGGAAGGGGACAGCCATGGAGGCGAAGGGGGAACAGGAGTAGGGGGGCGGTACCGACAAACAAGCACTGAGACAATGCCGAGAGGATAGGTGGAGCGCGCATCCGAGGAGGGCCTTGGTGCACGCAGCCGTGACTACTGAATTCAAACAAGAAAGACCGACCCACGCCGAACATCCATCCCACCCCTCCGTATCCCTTTCATCTGCTCCCTCGTTTTTTTATCATTATTTCGGCTCGGTGGTGTGTGTGTATAAGTATGTATGTATGTATATGCATATATATATATATATATATATATATATATATATATATATATATATATATATATATATATATATACATATTCAAACTTGAAAATCCCGCCATACGGCGCACAAATATTCATTCAAACAGAAATAGGTATAAGGAAAGGGGATAGGAAAACACATAATAGGCGAAGACAGGACATGTGGGGAAGGCGGTTTTTGAGCAGATCACGAAAGTAAAAATATTTCCCTATCCGGGATTTGAACCACGGACCTTCCACTTTCCGGGCGGATGCTCTACCAGTTGAGCTAATAGGGAAACCTGATTTACCTTGAGATCTGCGATCTTATAAAGCGCCAAAGTGCTCCGATACATATTGCCCGAGAGATGGCGTTATGGAGCTGTTTCACCCACCAAAGGAGAAATGGACGGGACACAAGAAGGGGAAAGGATAGTAGAAAAGCATTCATACGATCTTATAAAGGATAGGAACGGTGCGTTTCATGGCACGCATAGCCAGAAGAAGAGACGAGCCACATTGGCCAAACACATATTCAAACTTGAAAATCCCGCCATACGGCGCACAAATATTCATTCAAACAGAAATAGGTATAAGGAAAGGGGATAGGAAAACACATAATAGGCGAAGACAGGACATGTGGGGAAGGCGGTTTTTGAGCAGATCACGAAAGTAAATGTGAAATGCGAGAGTAAATGAAAGATGTGGCTCGTCTCTTCTTCTGGCTATGCGTGCCATGAAACGCACCGTTCCTATCCTTTATAAGATCGTATGAATGCTTTTCTACTATCCTTTCCCCTTCTTGTGTCCCGTCCATTTCTCCTTTGGTGGGTGAAACAGCTCCATAACGCCATCTCTCGGGCAATATGTATCGGAGCACTTTGGCGCTTTATAAGATCGCAGATCTCAAGGTAAATCAGGTTTCCCTATTAGCTCAACTGGTAGAGCATCCGCCCGGAAAGTGGAAGGTCCGTGGTTCAAATCCCGGATAGGGAAATATTTTTACTTTCGTGATCTGCTCAAAAACCGCCTTCCCCACATGTCCTGTCTTCGCCTATTATGTGTTTTCCTATCCCCTTTCCTTATACCTATTTCTGTTTGAATGAATATATATATATATATATATATATATATATATATGCGTAAATGATATATATATATAATATATGAAATAGCTGCTGCCTCCTACGTTCGCCGGGCAGTTGTTTTTTTATTCCGTCGGCTGACGTCCCAGTCACTCAACAAGGGTCTTTATCAAGAAAAGCAAACGCGAAAAGCGAGCGGAGGGGTTGGCGGGGAGAGAGGGTTTCATGGAGATCGAGAGGAGTTCGCATCGACAGAGAGAGAAGAAGAGGAGAAAAGGGAGGACGGAGAAGGGAAGGGGAGGGAGTGAGAGGAGGTGAGGCGGTTAGCGGTGACGCAAGATCGCAGGTTTGGGGTGCAAGGTGGTTTGAGGGGATTGCGGGGGCCAAAAATTCCATTTTTTTCCTCTATCCAACTCTCTTTCTCTCCCTCGCCGACTCTCCCTTACCTTTTATCCTGCTTAAAATGGTACTTTTCCCGTTTCGTTCCATTAAACCCCCCCGCAATCAGACACATGCCGTAAGAGAAAATATTAATACGCCATTCCTCTCAACCGGTTGCCTTCCCACTGCTCGCTGCCACCCCATGCCTCCCACCGCCCGCCTTCCCCCTCCGTACACGGAAGAACATTGGCGCCCGCTCGTTATCCTGCCAATATCGCTGGATGGAGTACTCTCTCCCTCCCTCTATCCCTCCCCCTCTCCTCACCACTGCCCGTCGAATCTTGCTTCGATATTTTTTTTATTTTTTTGGCTCGCAAAAAAAGCATCAGAGGCATTTACATCTCGGCAAAGAGAGAGAGAGAGAAAGAGAGAAAATTAGAGGGAAGTGGAGAGAACAAATCCCTCAAAGTTGGTTTGCTCTTACACCCTCGAGAACGAGGATTATCCTCCCAGTAGGATGTGTTTAGGAGAGGGGTGGCGGAATGAGGAAGCAAGGATGACAGGAAGGAGGGCATGGTGCGTGTGCATGATAGGGATGAGGGTAGAGGGTGACACAGGAGGTGGAGCGTTGCCGTGGAGACGGCTGTTGGCGCTGCCCGGGGTAGAGGGGCGTCGTATAATGCCGGGGAAGGGACGGGAGGGTGAGGAGGCGCGGGGAGACGTTAGGATGGGAGCCAACGGGGGCGGAAGCGAGAGAAAAGGGTGCGAGGCTCTTCAGAAATTTGCACCATCCTCTTTGTGATCTCCTTCCCTCCAAACAATGAAGTATCCGGGGAAACAAATGCGGGAGATATGGAGAAGGGAATTGCCGCGAGAACAGATGCCTGGAGAGGGTGAAGACGCTCTTGGACATGCACGGAGAAGGGAGTGACGGGAGGGAGTGTAGGAGCAAGAGAAGTCTTGGGGTGAGATCGGAAGAGTCGCCATAAATGGTGGCCCATGGAAACCTTTTGTGGCCTCCTTCGAACACGCCACGGGCGGCTCGGAGAAGCGGAGATGGAGAAAGCGAGGAACTGGTTGTCAGCTCCTGTCACGTGTGACTTGTAAAAAGAGTTTCCGCGGACGAAGGGAGATTTTTCCCATCTTCCGCCGCCGTAACTAACTTTAGGTGGGCCCCGGGACGGAGAACAATCGGGTGGGGAGACGTCAGAGTCGGCAGGGGAAACAAAAGGATTTTTGGCACCCTTTTCGGTGGAAAGACGGTCGGAAAGAAGTGGAGGAACTTTCCAATTCATCCGCTTCCTTTGCCGCTTTTCTCCCTCCCGGGAACTCCTCCTGTTGTCGAGTGATGTCGTCGCATCGTTCGATCCTAGTGGAAGCAACCCCTATCCCTCCCATTCTCACCCTCTTATGTCGTCCACCGGAAGAGGAGCCCCAATTGGAGGAGGGCGGAAGGGTGTCGGAAGTGCAGGGCGTTTGTGTGATCGCGGGGAGGAAGTTGTCTGAATGATGTGCGGAAGCTGTTGCGGGACGGACGGACCCTGTTAGCTGTGATTTGCGTCGTCCCCTTGATTCGGAAAGAAGAAGACGACTAATTACCTCTGATCCCCCCGTCTCCTCTCCATCAACGACTTTTTTTATCCTCGTTAACTTACGAAAATGCTCTACTTCCTCCACGACGACAAATTCGTCTGGCTCTCCTTTTGTTAAGCAGGTCTTTGGCTCACTGTCGTGGGATCAGTAAGCATGCTGGCTTCATCACTCCTTTATACCAAGGTTAGGCCTCCTTGCCTATTCATGCCTTTTTCATCATTCTAGGATTTGTCTTTCCTACACCGCCCTTCATGTTATTTTCATAGTACTTCAATTTAATTAGATGAATGCTTCTATTGGTGGGATATTGATTTCTAAAATACTTGGGCTAGTTACGTCATGATGCAAAAGTTCATTTTCCTAAATTGTTAAATCTAACATTTAATATTTATTAAATATAAATTAACCCGAAGGCAGGAATCGAGCCCGCTATTCCTTACATTAGTAAATGAGAGGCATATCCCCTGACGGTACGTATTGGGTCACAAGAGGTTCGAGTTATTCACATAATTTTGTGAGGAGATCATGTTCGTAAAATTTTATTCATAGAGAAACTGCGAATGGCATTATAATTATTTAATATCAGAAAATTCCTGATATTAGGTGTACATTAAATGATTGCTCAAATTCCTAAATTTAGCTTCAGAAACTTGTAAATGACCACTACGATGTTGGCTTTCTCTTTGTATCATTGTGTGTCCCTTAAGCGTTTTGCGCGAGTTTGGATTATTAATAAAATAGTCCTACTTCTGATGTGCTATTGACAAATTACAAGCTCGGAAAGTTCTGCGTACTGAATTTACGAAAAACAGAAAAGGAGGAATATTTTCCTGATGAATTTAAAAACTTCGTCTAAATTATTATAAAATTTTCTTCCCCCTATGGCATGATACCCTGGCCAGTTTTCTTTTGAAACAGAATTAGTTTGATGCATTAAAAATTCTGTCTAAGTAAGTTTAAGAACTTCCCGCATTAAAACTGTTGATTATTTTTGTATTTTTCCGATTTTATAGTTTTAATGATATATTAAGGCATAAATTCTTTGGTTACTGAACAAAATCTGAATAGATATTATTAAAAGTGTATATACTAATTTAACTCAAACTTTTCTACTAGATCACAATATACTTTAACTACCTCTACAGTCAAGTATATTCCCTTCCTTTTCACTTTATCTTTCCTTCCTCTTGCCTCTGTTCCCTTTCCTTCCCGCACCTGCGAGGTGATTAGCCATTGAACAATACCTTCGCCAACTTCCCATGCCCCTTTTTGCCATTCATCGCTCGTTTTATTGTCAAGCACCTGCCAAAAGAGACTGAGAAGCCTTGCACGGGCATCTTCCGTTCCCACGCACTCTTGGACGAGGCATAACTTTCCTTCATCAGTTAGCAGCTCGACGTAGCCTTTCCCCCTTACTTTGAAGTAGAAATAGATCTGGGATATCCATCCAAAACTCGTTAAGACGTTCATCTTCAATGGTGCGAAAAATCCAAAACTTTCCATTCCTCTGTTCCGATACTTAAGCAGTTAACTCACAGCAATGAAAAATAAAAAAGAAGCCAAACATTGTCAATAAAATTTCGATTAAGAGTTTTAAGTAAAAAATTATTTCTTTCCTCCACACTAGTGAAGTTCAATATTTCTTATAGACATGTACTTAGTTTTCATTTGGCTTCTTAAAAGTCTTTGATATCAAGATGTAATAAAGATGTCTCTAATAGTGACCATATGATCATCATATCTTGAACGAGTCCTGTCCTGCAAAAAATGTTTTAAAGCTACATCAATCTTTTGGTGAGTTTAATGAGATATGTTTCACCAAGCAAAGATATTCGTAGAATCAAAAGCAGAAAGTTACGCGACATATATAAGAGATTTAAGTTTTCAGCTTATTAGGTCTGGTGAGTAAAATGAACTGGTCAATTATTATTGTCCATAATAAGGCTTGACCAACCGTTGTATTGTGACTAATAATTATTCCTTTTAATTTCGTTATAATTTCAATTAAAAAATATACAATATAAATTTAACCCGATTACACTCGGCACTTAAATAACTATCATAATGCATTATGACATCATATAGCATTTTTCAATATTATATAAAATATGAAGCGAATTATAAACAAGTATTCCATTGTGATTGATATATTGAATGATTAATTGATTTTAAATTTTTCGTATGATGCCTTTGAACGCTTTTAGCTGGATTATAAATGGATTTTTTACATTGGAGAGAATACCAATACCTACCTATTGTACTGGAAATGCAACATCCAATTGCCGCTTGTGAAACCGCTACTCAACGCTGCTCTCACAAAGTACAGCGGCAAACGAAAAACTAATCATTTCATCTCGAACGCTACAGGAAAGAGGATAAAAGGGTAGCATTCTCAGAATAAGTGTGCCGTGCTGCGAATCAATTTCTCCAATCTCTTCCGAAAGTCACAGCGAATCAACACGAGTCATCGATCCACTTACCTACCTACACCTCCTCCGCACACGTGCATATCAAAGGCTCCCGTTTACATTCGAGCGTGCGACATCGACTCGTCGGCGTCAAAATCGTTAGATCGCCATCGCTGAGGCAGCAAGACCATCGAGAGTTCGGGGGGCGAGGGGAAGCAGGGCATTATGGGAGGCCCGCGAGCGAGTGAACGCAGCCATTAGCGCGTCCATTATGCGAGGAGTGTCCAAATATGCCCGATCCAGGATAAAGGAGCAGAGAGCGATGGGAATGGGGAGGAGCGGGCGAGGGAAAGGCCGGCCGTCCAAAGCGATCGATGTCGCCCCGATCGTCTTCTTTCGCACCCCCCGACCCACCCAGACCACCCTCTCCACTTGAACCCACTTAGTGCGTTTGCAAGATTACCCGTCATGCTTCGCGGAGCCCACCCGGGCACCACGAAGGGAATCCTGTCTGCCCCCCTCACCACCCATACTGCCATTGCCACCCGTCAAAATCTCCCACTCTTCCCCCGGTCCGTCCTCGAAATGGAGTGAATAGGCACGCGGCCGGTGCGGACTCCGGCGACTGCTAGCTCAGTGAGTGCCCCGCACCTCCTTCCCCATCACCACTGGGGTATGAATTTTTAATGGGCGATCGGAGGGTGGTAGAGGAAGTAGGGGAAGCAGAGGGTTTTGGGGTGGTGGGTGGTGGCCGGAGGGGGCGCTAGGGTTGAGGCGGTTCGTGGAGAAAAGCAATCGGTGAGCAGGGGAGGTGACGGAGGCCAGTAAGTCGAGGAAACGGGACGTAAATAATAGAAGTGGCGCCATTAGAGCGCTCGGGTGCCCTCCCAGGGCCTTTGCTTGCCGCGCTCCGTTTCCCCTTAAAGGAAAGAGCGGGAGAGGGAATTCCAAATATAGTAGCATAGTGATATGCGTATCCTTATTACCCAGTCACAACGCTTCTTAGACTCTATAATTTTTGTGCCGGTAAGACGGGAAGAGGATATTTTCCTAGCATATTTCTTATGAATAATAGATGCATAGTAACCAGCGTTGTAAGTACATTTTTAAAGAGGGCCATGAAACGCTGTAAACCCCGACTTTTACATTCTACTTTACCGCACATCTGAATTTTAGACACTGGGTGTACATGGCGTTGTTTTCTATGTAATTTCCTTTTTGAGTATCCTATTGTTTCTCCCTGAAGTGACTGAATTCGCGTCAAGGATAACTGTAATCAAAACCCTCCAAATATGTATACCCCAGAAATAAAATAAAACTTGCAAAATATTTTTACTTTTAGCAGGAAATAAGGGTACTCACACTTCTCTTTCTTTTTTCGGATAACTATTCCTGCGTAGCGCATGCCCATCAGTAATCCATCCAGGAAGTGGTTCGCTAAATGAAATATCCCTACACGCACAATACTCTGATTGTTTTATACCCCAGAGAGTAACTAACCACTGCCTGATGTCACTGTCGTATTACTCTTTAGTTTAAAATAAAATTATCTTTAATATGTCGCTATAAATTCTAAACTTACTCCCTATAGTCTATAAAAGTAATTGCAATTGCCAAACGCTATATCAATCATCGAATTAATCCTTCATCACTGTTCCAAAGTACCCCTCTATTAGTGGTGAAGTTTTTCCAAATCCAAACGACAATTTTTCTTCATTCACGTCAACCAGATCGAGGAGAGAACTTCATTTTGCTGAAAGAGCGCATTTTTCCTCATCCCAAGCAAATTAAAGCAAAATCAATGCTAAGTGCACCACACACAATTATACAGAGAGGGAAAGCCAGAGAAATGGAGTCATCCTCAATATTGCTGCTTCCAATCGAACGTGGAGCACCTAGTGGGCATGGATCACCCGGCCGCTTAATCCCTGACGGAAATTAAGTTCCGGATCGGCTTTTCCCGGGAAACTAACCTCGGCAGCGTAATGCAATATCGGCCCCGAAACAGCTGAAAGCCGGGAAGCGTTTCGAAGGGGATGAGCGAGCACTCCAATGCGTAACTCGAGAGGGAGGGGGCCGTGCGCGGATGGAGGGGACTGCACCCTTCGCTGCCGAAGCGCCTCACTCCACCCCATGCGCCCTAACCCCACCACCGGCACTGGTGATTGATTGTCCCGGCCCGCGTCGACGGGCCGCGTCCGTCTCGTCCTGCCTCCTCCTCCTTCCCCATCCCTCGCGTCGAAACTCTTCGCATTTATCATAGCGGGTCTGGGGGATATCGGTGACTCCGATTAGAACAAATGACCGTCCTGCAGTCTCTGGGCCACTGATTCAATTAGCGTCTCATCCTACTTTCCATCAGCCAAAGTTGCCAACTCTCGTTCTATATTAACAAGGATCTCACCCGTAAAGCTTCTCATACAGTGGTGAGAGTCCTCTTGAGTTAAATGTAAAATTACGGTTTCAAATTTTGTTTTAGTGAGATTTTGATTGTGCCACCAAAGACTCCGGAAACTGCACGTCAGAGATACATACTTTGATAGATGCAGAAAATGAAATACGACGCTGAAGTGCCTCTTTGAAGTATTTTATGCTAATGTTGATGAGGATTTACGAAAATGTTTCTAAAGTACACATACACTAATACATGGCCATAGTGAATTAGAATTGTTCTGGTGAAACGACGCATATCATTGTTATGCTAATCCAGCGATTCGTGTGGGTCAGTCTGTAATATGTATATATTACGACTATGATCAATTATAGAATGAGTGAAAAAAGGGTTAAAATGAGCAGATCAATTTCTCTTTAGAAAACACTAGATCCAATTTTGGTTTTCCTTTAACTCACTTTGAAACGGATTAAATTTCACATTTGAATTGTTTTTCAAATGAGTATTCAAAAATATGTATTTTTACCTGTTCCTTGACTAAGTTAGTAGCTCTCCTCTTTTTTATTGCCTAAAGTGCAATTGATTTCCCCGAAATAAAAATTTTGGTTAATGAACTCTTGATACTTGATGCCTGGGTGATATTTGAAAATCAGTTGAAAAATATTGTAGCAGATTAAAACTAATGCAGAATTGCACCTAGCGAGATTTTTTTTAGGACCGAAGTCGCCATTTTTCTTGCCCAGTCAGAAAGAGGAGTATTTTGAAATTGCCGATAAACGTAGACCTACAGGTATATATGCATTTTTTCCTCTTCAGGAGCAATTTCACAAACACTGCTCGGGAGACGGGGCGTGTGGGAGTAGGAAGGAAAGTCTTTTGAAATGACCCTTCGCAGTTCGTTAGACGCGGTTTTTTTAACCGAGGGCGCCCATTGAGGATGAAGGCAAAGGGAAAAGGAGCCCTTGAATGGAAAAAATGCACGCCCTCTGTGGGCGTGGGTGTGTTGGCAGGAAAGAGAGGAAAAGAGAGAGAGAGAGAGAGTGAGAAGAGCGGTGGCTCGATGTGGACAACGGCCACTCTTGGGAGTTATTGGGACGTGAAACTCAATGGATTCGGTCGGAAGGGGGTGGGGTGTGTTGTAAAGGGATCGAGGTGGTCGATGTCCAGTGTTCCGCCATGTGATCCCCATTTCCCTTCAACACTCCACACCCTCCCCCCTTTCCTCCGCCAAACCTCTACTTTTTACGGACTTCCCTGCCATTCTCTCTCTCTCTCACTCCCGAGCATCCTCCACCTTCCCGCAACCCAGAAAATGTGATCTGAATGGATCCGTATGTTTAATGAACCGTGAACTAACATTGGACGGGTATGGGGGGAAAAACGGAGCCTCGCGGATGATTTTGGGGGATGGATGGAGGATTTTTGTAAGAGAAGAAAGGTATCAGTGTCATGCTGCCGTGGAGCATGAAATTACATATTTCGGAAAAAAATATATTCGGCGCAAAAATGGCTTATTTACGTAAATACCCCCACGTATTCAGACAAAAGGGAAGTACGTGTCCATACATGACACTTGAATGCCATGGCATTCCTAATTGCGCAATGAAAATCAGAGAATGATACTGCAACTGGGACAAAATAAAAGAAAATAGGATAATAAGGCTGGTAATTTTGTCTGTATGAAAACTCTTCAGCTGAGTATCATCCGATTGCATCTCTCCCTTGATGATCACCAGAGCAAGACGATTTGGAATGCAGGAATTGCAATTAGAAATTACGTAGATCGGAATTATGTCTTGCATTTCTTTAACGTATAATCCCCCAAAGTAAAATTTATTTTCGTATGTTTTTTTTTATGTTAGCCACTGACTATTGTTACTTGCTAGAGGATAGTTCATAAACTCATATTCGACATTGAACATAGATCGTAATATCATTAAATTTTGCCATTGGCAAAGACTTGGCTTATTGACATCGAAAATCTAGTCCAAAAAGTTCTTTCTTTCTTTACCTTTCTATTGCTTTGATTATCTTTGGGAAATTCATTCACAACATTCAATTACACGTTTCCTTCATTAGAGGAAAATCCTTAGCCCATATTAACCTTTCCACTGTGAGTGTATTCGTTGAGTAAATTATATATTCCCATGCGTTGCTGACTTTTTTGAGGCATCAAACCAAATCATTAAGACAACTTTATATATTTTTTACATGGGTACATGAAAAAAGTAACGAAATAAAATAAGTCTAAATTACTGCTTATAACTTTAGACAAATATTTTTTCAAGATGAGTTAGAACAAACCGATTTGTAAGAATGAAGTGCAGCCAAATACCGTGATAAATCCTCTATTTGGCCAGTGTACGCATTAGTTGTTTTCACTTTAAACCAATACAAACATCAAAGTACGCTCCTATTCACTCCGCTCATGCTCGCCGAAATCCAGGAAATGCCTCTCCTCGCCCGATAAATCCTTGACGCCAAGCTGAATTCATTGATTCCGCCATAATTGCGTGCATTTTTTCACTCGACTGCGCCTAACTTCACTTTATGGAGGAAACATGCGGCGGAGACCCTCCTTCCGCTCCATTTGCGTTTCCCACAATGCACCGCTGGGCATTCCAAGCGCACCCTCTCCTACCATTCCCGCCGCCCATGGTGGTCGCATACGTCTTCATTACTTATCGCATTAGGGGAACAGTTTGGACCCTAGGGTGGCGGTGGGGTGGGGATAGGGGAAATGGGACGCTGGGAGGTCCAGAGGGGGTTATACTCTCGGCTGCGAGGGGGAGCAGCGGAGGGGAGCTTGCACGCCCTCCCCCTCCCAATCTAATCTCCGGCCATCGCTCGCCTAGTCGACCGCTGTCCTCCCACACAAACAGTCAGTCGTCCCGGAATTCAGTGCGCGCCCATGCGGGACCTGCCCAGCGGCCATTGCCCCTACCCCGTTATTCCCCTTCATCCCCGCTTCCCCCAGTCAACCACCCGTTCCTGCCAATCGGATGATGCCCCTAATCCGACTTGTCGTCTTTATCTGTAACCAAAACATGCATACGGGACAAAAGGATTTTGTGCAGAACATGAATGCTTTTAAGAAACGATTTTAACCGGAAGGTAAAGAGGTTACAGATGTGCAATTCTTTTATATTTACATGTAAATTACTGTTAACGCGTATTATATATATGCAAGGGTGGTCTGGAAAGTTTCCGACCTAACAAAGATACAAGACCTTTTTTCTGAAAATTTCTGAGTTCGGCAACTATTCAGACCACCCAAGACTTCGAATAACTCTATTATACGGAACTAATACGCTAAGTGCTAATTAAAGCTGCCTATTTAATGTTCCAATAAGATCTTATTAATGAATGTATATTAAATCTTTTAAATGAAGGATGTTTGTTTAAAAATATCTTAAATATAATTTTCCATGCTTCGGAGAAAAAAAAAGAAACATTGATGAATTTCCATACTACCTTATTAATATTAACCAAAATGGTTTCACCATATGAGCTATTAGTTATCAAAGTCATCAATGGACAATGTCGAGCAAGAGTTGGACAGAGTCGAGAGATGAGTTGTGAAACCAACAGTGGACCTGCAGGAAATTTAAAGTTAAATCTCTACTTTGGTAATATGGAAGTATTTTGACAAAGTAGCAGCTTGTTTTATTTAATTGACTTGAATTTTAAAGCATTGTTTTAATGAAACTAGTACCATGGAAATTGCTAGAATTTACATTTTAATTAAGGCCATATATACTATATATATACGTATATTACATATTTTAAGTTTTAATTTTCATTTTGTTTTATGTCATGAATGAACTGTTCTCTTTATCTTACGAGGGGTACTGGATTCTATAAATGTTAGACCATATGTGCGCATTATCGGTTGTTGGAGCAATACTTGAATAAATACGAGTGTTAGAATGTAATATTTGTTCGATTCCCCCGAATTCTTTAGAGGGGCATGAGTTTCAATTAGAGAATGTATCGATGAGGCATGCATGATATAGAGAACCTGTCTCTGTAAGAATTATACGGTCTCAAAGACACCACCCCGTGAGTAGCAGGGAAAGGCTCTTTTCTTTCTTCCGTGTCCTTCAACAACCCTGTCTCCCTGCACTATCCATCGCGCCAAGATTCCACCCCACAAAAAATGCCCCCTTCCATCTTTTACACGCCTGATCCTTTGCCTCATCCTCCAATCTTCTCTTTCCGGAGTAAACACCAATTTCTGGTAGCATCTTCGCCAGGAGGGACACAGAAGTGAGGGAAGGAGTGTGGGAAACGAACTGAAGGGAGGGGGAGGGTGGCGGAAGGGTTTGGCTCAGGCGAGGAAGAAGAAAGGAGGTGATGACGTAGCCTTTCGGAAGAGGAGGGTGGAAGATAGAAGGAGAGGAGAGGTGTGGAATGTAACGGTTAGAGGGCGAGAGGGTGACGAGAGAGGCGTACGGAGTGGAGAGACAGAGGGAGTCTGTGAATTGGATCCAAATTTGATTATGTCGAGTTGACATTCATCTGTAGAGAAGCCCAGTACGTAGAGAATTGAGGAAATGGTGCAAGAAAGGTTCTTAGGGTAACTCATCTGCATTTTTGAGGCTAGGAGTACGAACGTTAAGGTTACCACTGTTTGAGCAAATGCTTGGTATAAAATTATCCGAATGTAGAGAATACAGGTACACTATATTGCGTTAAAATATTAGAATATTTAGTGAAGATCCCTAAATAAAAACTACAATTATTTATGAATCACTTAGTTCGAACCCATCACATTGAACATACTTGAGAATAATATGTCACTCTATTAAGATATTTGGTAGGTGTAGTTGAAAATGGAGAATATTTGTCATTCTATGCTATTGAAACCACAATTTTATTATCCTTAATGATGAATTTCGGTTCAGCTAAATTTTTTGCTACAAATTACGTGTACGAGTAACGTCGTGTTACGTCGAATTACGTCGATGTACGTCGTGTTGGGATGAAATTTTGAGGGTAATACGTTTCTAGAGATAAGAATAGGATATCCTTCAATCGCTAATATATCACATTTTCTTTTATAATGTTGTAGGAGAAGTACCTCTTGACGATGCATTAAACTCCTACAAAGTAAAAATGACATCACATTATATCTTAGAATAGTACGAGTAAATGACTATTTAAAAGGTTTGACTTCCTATATAATTTTGCAATTCCTCCTGTTTTACTGAGATCTCGTAATCGCTTAATCCCGTTACCGTCTTGTTCGCTGTATTTGGTTTCCCACCGTTGACACTAATGAAGGTCCGAGTGCAATAACCAGTTAACGAATACATATTCAAAATATGAATTTTCAAGAATTCATAGCCTTTCCACTCTTCACTATTGAGACAAATGTTCAGTTTAAACAATCTCCCCTTTATTATTCATGATACGACAATTAAGATTTGTATCATCTCGAGGGAAATATCTAGGCATTAAATATTTGTGTCAAAGCATTGATTTCAGATATCGTTGATATTACCTAAGGTAAGCAGATTATTGGTTTAATTTTTTAGTGGCGTAGCACGAAAGCTGGTAAATACTGCGAGGTCAGAGGTTAGTTTCCAAACACCCTCTGCAACAGCCCTTTACGGCTTTCTGTATACATTATTTACCTAGTTGCATGTATTTACAGGCTTAGGCGTAGTCATACTCATGGGGGAGGTAGGATAGGGATTTTGGAGAAGAATTATCTCCCTTGGTTGTTGCACCCTCGTTGAAAAGAGAGAGGGGTTGTTGAAGGGCATTCAGTAGGGGTGGATGTAACAGAGTGAAGGGTGGGTTTTTCTGCGTGGATTGTGCGTGCGTGGGTGCGTGAGTGATGGAGATTCTTTTTCCCTGACCGAGGGAGGAGGGGGTAGGGAGGGAGAGGTCGGGGTGAGGGGATCCGTCCGACCGCTGCTCGCTACACACCTACGCTGCGGGATGGGGGAGGGGCGTGGCGGGGTCTTGGAGGGGAGGTGAATGGGGCGCGGGGGGCATGGGGGAGCGGGAGACGGGCGAGAGCGGTCGGCTGGAATGGGCGTGGCGACGGCGTGTTCTCGGGAGCTCAGTGGATTAAAAGAGGCGGGGGTGGTGGAAGGACGGGGGAGAAGTATATTGAGCTCGGTGACAAAAATTCCCCAGGATCTTTTGACAGAAGAGAGATAAAAATAAGTTCAAAATCAAGATTCAATATCATAATTATTATGAAAATATGTAAATAGTGTATGTTTGAATTAAGGAGTTAATTATTTCTTTAATAAATCACAGGAAAAATATTTTTGCGCTTTTTAGTAGCATAAGTGCAAATAAAACCAATGAACAATGCATTTGGACTTATATTTTTATCAAATTAAATTATAAAAATACAAATAACTAAGCATAAAATATCATAGAAGACATAAAGAATTAAATATCAGCAAAAATTAACCAAACCGGTAATCTGAATGCTCATTAATAAAAAAATCAATTAATCTTATCTTACCTTTTCTTGAGGAAAATGTATTTTTACACATGAATAAAATCAGATAGTGAAAGTCTGAGAGGTTTTATTAATATATTAGTTTGGTTTTAAGAATTTATTACACTCATGCATAGAGTTATCGCATTTATTTATCGTATGCAAGCAAACCAAGATTGATGACTCCATAAGGTCATACTCGTTCTAGTGGGATCAAATCAAAGATATTCGAAACTGCAGCTCGTAATACTTATTCTTTATATGAGGCTTCTTTGCGTCAAAAAAAAATAATACCATTCTCTTACAAATGTTGCTTACGCCCCTTGTGGTGCTAACCTGCTTAGCTACAAGCGTAGCAAAATTGAACGTCGGTAGGTAGTGAATTGAGGGGTGATGGAGGGGAGGAGGAAAGAAAGAGAGAGAGAGGGGTCGTAAGGAGGGGACAGAGGGTGGGAAGGCCGAGTGTCCACTGCCTTGGGGCAGGGAGAAAAGGGAGAGGAAGGCAGCCAACCCCCTGACGCCGGGAAGGGAGTGAGGGGGCGAGAGGAAGGTGGGCGGTGGCAGGGTGGGGAGGGTTTGGTCGGCGCCACCCGAGGGCCAGATTCAATTAGCAAAAGTGACCGAGGTTTCCGCCCCCGCCAACCCCCCCCTACCCTCTCCACCCTCTCCCCAGCCTCTCTCTCGCCTTTGCTTGTCACCCCACCTTCTTGCTCACCACTATCACCTCGCCCCTTCTTCTCCCTCCTTCCGCCCTCGCCGCAAGAGTGAAAAAAATAGACGCAAGCGATATCCGATTGCCTTGTGAGGGCGTACTTCCCTCTTCTCCGTGCGAGAGCCTCCGAGGAGAGCCAACTCTGAATGCAAGAGTGAGGGAATAAACATGGTAATGTAGAAAAAAAGGGACGAATCTCCACGAGTCGTTCCTTTTTTCTTCTCTCCCTGACGCCGTCCCCAGGAGAGTGGTCTTGATGGTGACAGAGAAAGAGAAAAAATGAGGCTTGCTTTACGTATCTGACCCCAGCGTTGAACGTATGCTCAAGTAGAAAGACAATATTCTCGAATTTAAACAAAAACGTAAACTAAATTGCCGTCTCTGGCCGATGAAAAAGGTACAGTTCGATTAAAACAATTATTTGTACGATTTCAATTGGTGATAATTCGACAGGTTAAGGTAGGTTTTGGATGGACACAGCCTGTACTCGTTCAATTGTACACCAATATATTTACTTGCATCTCCTAAAAAGAACACATTCTGACATCGGACACTACAGTAAGTCACACTCATTATTTATATGTAATATTCTTCAGTTTTGTAAATAAATAATAGTTGACAGTTCGAGCACTCAAATTATGTTGCTAAAGAAATCCATCTTCAAGTAAAATGTTTCGATACCGATTGTCTCCAAACTAATACTGCCATGGTAAGTGTTTAAGGTATATTGAGTGTTAATCGCTTAGTAATTCAATTAGTTTACCTGTATGGCTTAATACATTCGTTCAACACTGCTCTCTTTTTTACATATGTTTTATCTCCTATCCTACTTACCGCTACTCCCACCATGCTCACATTTCATTTAAATGGAAATAAATTATGTGAAAGGATATGTAGCCTAAGGATAGTAAGATAAAATAATTTGGCATGTATTAGTGTATAGATAATAACATAAATTAATTCGGCATGCATTTTTAAATGAGGTTCAATTATATTTTATATTTATCGATTTACTCATATTTATTTTTTTATACATTTAAATTTTTCTCTCGTCCATTTTGACGTACTTGATTAATTATCATAAGTAATATCACCTATCTCGACACCTTCTCGTCATCTACTAGTCTCTATGTTCCCTAATAGGTCCTCATGTTCACCTTCTATGAACTGCTTCCACTAACACCTTCGGCCTCTTCTATAAATCTTTTATATGATTGCAGATTTTCTTCAAATAAAGTTTTACCTCATATTATCAAGTGTTTTAAACCATTTCACCCAATTATGTATAAGGACCCTCAACTCTTCAGTCCCTGAGTTGAAGAACTTCTCCATTAGTCATTTCATAAATCCATTGAATGTTTCATTTGAATTTGGCTTGAATTTTTCGACCTATATGCCAAATATATTAATCGTATGGTTGCTAATTTCGGTTAAGTTGGACAGCAGGTACAATGGTTTTGTATGAAAGACTTTTGTGACCACTGGGCCATTATGATACATTCTTGGTTTCTCGATTCACTTCCCCCAAGCCCCTCCATCGAATTCCTTATATCTCCCCCGATCTCTTTCTTTTTCACTCTCTCTCCCTCTCCAAAAATCACCGTCCTCTCCTCTATTCCATTTCTCACTTCCCTCTCTTTCGTCATCTCTAGTACATCCGCACCTCTCCGGAATCCCTCCCTATACACGTAAATACTGTGGGCCTCTCCCTCCTACCCTCCCCTATCTCTTTCTCTCTACCCACCCCACCTGTCTCTTTCATCCTTCCCGCCCACCCCCAATCTCCCCTCCCTCCGTCGCTCTCCTTTCCCTCTTCCCCTTCGGCGTCCCCCCACAGCCATCGCCGCGTCTCCCGCCGTGGCCGCCGCCGTCCCCGTCAAATCAATACGAGACCGCCTGCGATTTCCCCGACAAGCACTCCAATTACTGTCAAAGCCACAAACACTACGTATGCCCCACTCCGCCCAACTCCTCCACCCGACTCTCCCTTCCATCCGCCACCTCCTCTTGCGTTCCATCCTCCCTCCCCCTTCCTCCCTACTCCATTTGCATCCTTTCTCAATCCCCTACTTAAGCATATACCTGCACTTAATTTAATTTTTTTTTAACTGTTCAGGCATTCTATCAGAGTCTGCAGGATTTTTGCAGATATGCGTGGTTGTTTTCTGACGGAGGATTTTTAAAATAATCCACACGCAATCAAGTCCCTATTTGTCACAAACATAAACTCTTTGTAGAAGATTCCCAATCCATACGTATGTTACTCATCCAATATTATCATATTTGAAAAAAACGCATTCATTAATATTAACCAACAGGCATAATTTTATTGACAAAAACTTCGATACATTATTATGATTAGTGAAATGAAAGCGATAGTATTCAGTCATCGGGCTTATTTCGAGACTGAAATATTCTCCCACCAAATCCTCTTTATTCTCCAGTGAAACCCAAATGACCACTTTGAGTCTCATTGACCGCGTTTGGAATAGGTGTACTGGTTACGCTTGAATTTAGAAGGGCTCGTCCAAGCGTCAAAGTGTATATTTTAAGGTCTCTTCAGGCTATTGCATCAATTTCCAATGTATATTTTTAGTCTCGCTTACCATTTCCTTCTTTTGCTATTATTTCATTCCCTCTCGAAATCCATTGGCCTATCTTTTCACAGTTGACTATTCTTCCTCGTCATTAAAGACTATTTAGAAATTTGTGTGAATTGATGGCATTGCATACTTTTTTATAGTTTCTCCTTTCTAGTGTCACGCATTTTCTACCTCTTCCTAATCTTCCCCAAAGGTCCTCATCGTACTTTTTCTACCCTTCAACTTCTCAGTATTAGATACGTCATCGAAATAGATCAAATCTGTGGTATTTTTTTATTATTCCGCCCATCACTATCCATATTTAACCGTATTTATTACAAACTACTTCAGTAAATGTATCAACATCTCCATATAGTATAAGCTTAATATTTCAATAATACATTTGATTCTTCAATCATTATGCATCACTTTTTGTGGATAGTTCCTATCGATAGCTTTAAATACATATATTACTGGGCATATTTATTTATTTTTGTGCACAGCAATCACTTTAAATGTATTTATATTTTACTCTTTTCAGAGTATAATTTTTTGTGCAAAATATCGGAGAGACAATTTATTACCTTTTAATGTTCACTTTTTCTTATTGAGTTTGCCCTAAACTAGTTTAGCTTGGATCATTCCTGCTCTTAAGTTAATTGTCTGCCTCTTCTTCTCTTGGCGGAGAAAAGGAATGAAGCCTTCCAATCAGACAGCATTTATTCAACTTATATCCGTTCATTCCTCCTCCCTTCAATTGGTTAGGCCTCCCATCATGCCCACAGTCTGCCCTCATCAGTTTTTCCATCCCCTCTCCGTTTCCTCTGCCCCCCTCTCTGTCACCCCCGTCTCCATCCTTAATTTCTCCAATCGACAGAATCTCAACCACCCACGCACCTACAAGGACACTCCTTCGCTCCCCATCCATCTCTGAGTTAATTCAACAAACTGCCGCACGGCCAAGGCATCCCGCCGTTGTCATGGCTACGGCACGTGTTCCAGAGATGAGCCCACACAGTGGGGTCCAGTTATTGCTCTTGGGTGTCGGGGGTCGGCGGTAGGGGTTTGAGTAGAGGTCGGCAGCGGTAACTTCCCTCGAAGGCAGTGTCCCGCGCGCGCGTCGACCAAGAAGGCACGCCCTCTCTGCTCCATTATTCAGGGGGCCTCCGACGCCGGAAGCGTTCTCATTCCCGTCTCTCCTCATCTCCTTTGCCGTTTCGTCTCCAGCCCCTCGTCTCAGTCGCGCAGTCCTCGCTCCTCCTATACCCCATGCTCCCCGTCACCCCATTACCTCTCTCACCCTGCCCCCGCGCTCTTCGCGCGCGTGGGTCGAGAAACGCTCGCAAAATGAGAGAGCGAGCTGGGAAAACACCGCTCGTCCATGTTTTTGAAGCGATCTGAATATATTTTGAGAGTGGGAGGCAGGGGATGGAGTTAGACGGCTAAGGAAATAGCTTCGCTAATGAGGGAAGTAAAATTAATTTCCGAAACTGTGTCGGAGCATCGACGTCGCGCTGGCTTGTGTGTTTTGCAGAGCCGCTGCAGTTTGCTCGCTCAGTTACCCACCATCCGTTATTTTCTCCCTCTCCCTCTTTCGCCCCGCGAGGGGAAAAGGCCACCACTTCACTCAACCCGCCCTCTTTGCCTTCTCTTGCTTTCTCTCCCATCAACACGACGACGTTTCAACTTCTCAATCTATCTCCGTCCACGTCTCCCTTCCATTGTAGTTGCTCTTGTTTACTTTCATTAGGATCTTCTCATTAGCGGCACCATCTCACAAAGGTCCAAGGAAACCTTTAGCTTTTTTTCCTCTTGCCTACATTTCATATTCAAGTGGTCAGTATTTTACAATTTTTTTGCTTTGGGATATAGTTTGACTTTTTTACCAGTCCATTTAGAAAACCATATATTATATATTTTTTAACAGTAATTAGTAACGTAATATCACCGGAAAATGTAAAAAATATAAGGAATTCAATATCTATTCTCTCTTTTTTATGCCTCATAGAATATAGATCAAAATTGAACTGCATCTTTATTGACATCCAAGAAATATTTTATTATGATATATTAATTTTTAATTAGTCTATTCTAATCTTTTATTATAAACTATTCTCCTGTATTTGAGAAACATGCACCACAGAAGAGGTTTTTCTTGTCTTTTATTAATTTGTCCGATCTTAATTTCACGAAACATTCTCCCATATCTTCTCTATCTCTCTTCCAACTCTCTCCCGACCTTTTCCACCTCACCACTCTCTCTCAGAGACCATTTAGTACGAAGAAACCCTTCGGCTTTTGAAAACATCACTAGACTCTCGCTCGCTCTCGAATGCTAAGAGTTGCACAAATGTATACACGGATTAATTTTCTCTGCTCCAAGTCCATAACTAGCTTCTTGCAACTCAAACAGAATTATTTGTTAAACTGCGAATAAATAAACTCGTCACATCAGAATAAACAAGAAACTGAAAAATTTGCTTTGTGAATATGTTATTAATAAATGATTTTGCCATATAAACCCTAATTCATAACTATCTCAATTATTTCTCACCATGCGCTAATGAGAAGTCCTCAAGCTTAATCTCAAGTGTAAAGGCAAAGTGATCTAAAAACTTAAATTTCTCTCTTTAATAAGAAATAATTTTTTTTTTTTAATTTTTAGATCTTAAAAAAGCCTATTAAATGTATTTTTATTATGAAAGAACTTATCAGACTTAGCGTTGAAAGCTTTTCGTTTTATTTTTAGCACATGATTATAAATGAGGTGGGAACACTCTTTCTTAAATTTTACTATTGGAGATTATTAAATGTTTTTTTACCGATATGAAATCTGCATGGTATTTTATGATGTATATATGTTTTACGGCTCTTCTATATTTCCTAAAGTCTTTATGCTTATCACACAATCCTTAGAAAATATCTTGCAGTATTATTTACTTTCTTTTTATAGCACTAAAACTTTTCAGGCAAAACATTTTTTTTCTATATTTGTGCCACATTTTCTGACCTTCATCCATTTTCCTGAATTTTTATATCCCCCATTTTACCCATCCCCCATCCCCCATTTTACCTATGTATTTATTTAAATAAATATTTTTTTCAAGCTTAATTAATTTTTTTTACCTTAATTCGACTTATATTTTTACTCTGTCCAATAATTGTTATTCTTTAGCTATTCTGTCATTTATGTAAAATCTATGAAGGAACCAACACTTAACTGCACGTAAAACAGCCATGCATTCGGGCGTCGTATTCAGTAAAAATTCAAATTTTATTCATAAATTTTTAAGTAACTCTGGTACAATTGTTAGTGATTTGATCCTAAATATTAAATAATTCAAAATTATTTTATATTTTTTCCCTAAAATAAAAAATAGACATCAGATATTACTGTAAGGAGACATTTCATACTTCTTAAGAGTCATATCGCTGGGACTTTGGTAGATCGCAACGAAGAGTACAAACTCTGCTGCAATGCGTTGACTTAACCCCATCCAAATTTTACACTTGCAATCAAGGAAGATAAATTTAACATTTCATAGGAGTTTTATAGTATTTTATTCTTGAACTTCTTCTAGATTCATTTTCTATAAAAGCATCAGTATGTTGTCCTCAACATTTGCATTTAATATCTTCAAGAAAATAACTCCTCCGTGTGCATTCTCTTCTTATCTTATCCATCTCTACTGTTCCTCGTTGTAATCCTCTTAAGGGAGAGCAAAATTATCGGCCAATCGTAAGAAAAACAGGTAGGAGAAAAACGATCAGAGATGGGATTTGATCTACAGCCTCATTAAGAAGAGCCCTCCATCTCACAACTCATATTTTATCGCTCTCGTCCCGCTCGGGTTATGTTTTCAAAGTTCCCAAAAACATATATGACTATTTCATAGGCTCCATCTTGCATCGTTGCCAAAATACCTAATAACAAAGTTCTGGTATTGAATTGGTCTCTGGAAAATTAGCGATTCCACGACTATAATGGGGTATTAAATGGCCTTGGCATATTAGGTACATTTCTTTAGGTGCCTAATTCTATGCATGTACTAAGGCATGACTTTTCAGAGCACATTTTATTCTCGACGTTGTATTTATCCCGCTCGTTGCCATATATAAAGGACTACACTAAGAGTTTAAATGCACACAGTTTAAGGCCAATTGAATCGCACAATGATATACATCAGTCAATGCTGCGTAATTTATTTTCATGGTAAACAGATATATGCTGCTATCAACCTATTCTACATTAAAATTTATAGAAATTTTGATATTTCAAAATCGATATAATATAGAGTTAAATAATAATTAGTTTGTTCGTTTTGCTGTCACATCTCGTAATAACCGTGAAAAGTCATATTGTGTGTGCGCATCTGAGCTGCTAAGTAGTGTAAACCGCATTAATATCTTAAGAAATATGGCTGTAAGGTAAAGAATGTACATATGTACCCACATAGTATTATATCCGGGACATATTTCTCCTTTTACTGGCCTCGTTCATCTTGGCTTCGTCTTGGGTTCATCCTTCTCTCAACTAAGGCGCCCAGACTGCAAGTTCATATTTGCACTCGAAAATAAGACAGGAAAGGCATCATGAGGCGCGGACTCCTCGGGTAATTGAATTAAGTGGCGAGCATGAAGGACAAGATGCATTAGTGAGCTTCTTGTTGCACGGACCGAGCCACTACCGTTCGCCCCCAGAAGAGCAGATGAAGAAGGGATAGGGGAGATGGTGGACGGGAGGGGACGGCAGGTGGGGGGCATCAACGGGGAGGAGGACTGAGAGACCCATCGGCCTGATTGGTGGCCGTTTTGACGACATGCCCTCCCCCGCAAATGGAGTGAGGATGGGAGGGAGGAAGGGGCGAGGATGTGGCCAGCGCGAAAGGACCCGAAGGCGGTGACTCAAATGGCGTCCACTCATGGAATATTAACCTTCCGCTTATAACTCTTCACTCATCCTCCCCCTCACACCTCCAGGTCCTTCCCTTTACTTCTCTTGCCCTGTCCGCTCCTTGTCAAAATGAGAGCGGACTTTCTCCCTCCTTCACCGGCCCCACTCACTTTACTCCAAGTGACTTGCGGCCGCGCTGATTCCTTGTAGGAAGGTGGAATACCTGCATGCCACATCCCATTGCTTAATTATAATGTATCTCAGTTTTTATTTTGCCTTCGCGGGGCTTCATTTGCGGAATTGGACGGGAAACAACCATTGTTTGCCGTGTGTGGCCTCACAACTCTAGTGTAAAATGAGTCACAAATTTGAAATACCATTTTTAATTATAAAACTGGTTTGGTTATCATGAAAACTTTAAGTTTAATTTAAATACCAAATAAAAAACTACGGCATTTTTAATCATTTTTTTCCCAAAGTAAATTAAAAACTAAACATTAAGGCGATTTTGCGATTATTATGTACATTTTTCAATCACCATTGACCGCTCATGATTTTAGTAAAAATGTTTCAGCCGAAATTTTTTATGATTCCTTTCATTTTTTCATCTTTTTTAAGCTCTCTTCCGTTCATTTATCATTCATGAAAAATTGTCACCTCTAGATATTCACCGAATCTCACTAACTAGACAGTTATCTACATCGACTTATAATGTTGATATATTGGTCAACAAATTTTCAATTATTCTGTAACTCTGAGTCTTTATGTTAACATTATATTCTATTTTCAGGACTAATTCTTTGTATTTTTACACAAAACTGAAAGACCATTCACTAAAAGTTCGCAATGGTTAAGTAGATTTATCTCATTCCAGTCCGTTGAAGAGTTCCTAGGCGATCATTAGAAATTCACCGTTGACCCTGGTTGAAGTGCTTTTCAGAATAGAGCATCATTGATCACAAATAGTTCCATCACAGAAAAATAAATAATAAAATAGGTATGAGGGGTTGTTGATACAAAATTTATAAATAAGCAAGTGGCAAATGCAGATTTTTTCCGCGCCTGGTTACTAGGCCACCCGCAACACTATCTGTACTGCGGGAAGCTTTGCTCAAGGCGCCAGAGAAATAAATGTGACCTCGGATCTCCATGTTTTTGCACTGCATGGGTGTCGGAATAAAACTAGCTCTTGCCTAATTAGGATTTAATTAGTAATGAATCAACGTCGAATTCTTCTGGAGGAGAACCTTTTCATTAAGTATTAATTAGCGAGAGTCTTGACTCTGGGTAAAAAATGTGCTTGGCGCGACTTGGGAAAACCCTCCCGCCGAGGCGTCCTCCTTGAGACGTTCCATTCCTCAAAACTCCCACGCCCGCCCACCACTGCCTTCTCTCTGAACACTCCCTTCCTGCTTCCTCATTGGCTAATGCCCTCTTTTTCTCCCCTCCCCTCTCTCTACATCCATTCCCACGAAATACGGATTCTCAGGTTGCTACCCCTCGGGTTCCTTATACCCATCCGCCTCCCCCATCTAATTATTTTTCCCTTTCCGAGAGTTCGTCTCTTTTTTTCCTTATTTTAAATCCACTCCCTAATGTTAATCTACTTTTCCCTCTTTGAATAGCACTACTTTCCGTGGTGCTGTAGCGGCTTATATTGTCATGCTTCATTTCTTTCTTAGATTTTGCTTGTTTCATTGGGTTTCGGAAAGGGCCACCCAAGTCTAATGATGGTTTTGCATTGAAAAATAAAACATTTAAGTGACCAAAGATCAATCTCATATTATTTTTTTCCATATATCAGGGTAAAACTACAAATAACATGAAACTTATTCCCCATTCATTAAAAAAACTACTGGCAATCATTTTTTTCCCAGAAGATGGAGTTTCCTTCTTATTTCATTATTAAGTATAATATTATTCACCCTAATTAGGAATTGCGAAGATAAGTAATGAAATAGTAAATGATACGGAACTTTTCAAAATCACTACTGCTTACAACATAGACTTGGTATAAATTACGCTAGATGGAGATACATTTAACGCCAAAAATTGGCAACTTAAAATTAAATTCCACAAACAAGAAATTATATTTAAGAAACTAAAATATGTTTATTTTGGATGTAATTTACAATTTGTAGTTATGACGGTGCATACATACTACAAAAGAATCAGTGTTTATTCATCATAAAAGACATTTTGAGCCTTCATGTACTTCAATTATTTTGAATTTCCATCTTAACATCTTTTGAATAATACCCTAAAAATAGTGCCCAATTTTCTTAAATTTAACGACAAGTATTATATTTTATTTACTTTTCTTTTTTTATAGGCTATGCTTGTTTTCAAATTTCATAATTATAAAAGAAACCACGATTTAATGCTCTCTAACGCAAAATTACAACTATTTTTTTATATTTCAATTGACGTATGAGTCATTGATATTTTTTATACGCATTAATTTACCTAAAATTAATTATTGCATTGATATATTATCCAACGATAGTGACAGTATTCCATTCTTGAGGATAAACTGAAGAGTTTCTGACTCATAGTCCCTCGCCATTTTTCATAAACACGCTGACATCACCTGATTTCCCAATGAACGATTTGCCAACAACCATTCAGGTGGCAATCTATAATGTAAGGAGACGTTTTTTACTGTATTCAAAGATCTGAAGCCTAGAATACTAGATTAAAGTATTGAAACACGCT